>WYDI02003573.1:0-19539 GCA_009867235.2 Psittacus erithacus
TCTTCCCTTGTTATTTCCCTTATCATTATTATTATTGGTGGTAGCAGCAGTGGTTTGTGCTATACCTTAGTTACTGGGCTGTTCTTATCTCAACCTGTGGGAGTTACATTCTTTCCATTCTCCTCCCCATCCTTCCAGGAGTGGGGGGGAAAAAGAGAGGGGAGTGAGTGAGAGACTGTGTGGCTTGGCTTAAACCACAACACCAAGCCAAGTGCAAGGTCCTACACCTGAGTCAGAGCAATCCCAGGCACAGCTACAGGTTGGGCAGAGGGGAGATTCAGAGCAGCCCTGTGGAGAACGACTTGGGGGTTTTGGTCGATGAGAAAATGAACATGAGCCAGCTCCAGTGTGTGCTCGCAGCCCAGAAAGCCAACCGTGTCCTGAGCTGCATCAAAAGGAGCGTGACCAGCAGGTCGAAGGAGGTGATCCTGCCCCTCTGTTCTGCTCTTGTGGGACCTCACTTGGAGTATTGTGTGCAGTTCTGGTGTCCTCAACATAAGAAGGACATGGAACTGTTGGAACGAGTCCAGAGGAGGCCACGAGGATGATCAGGGGACTGGAGCACCTCCCATATGAAGATAAGGCTTCTCCCAGAGAAGAGGCGGCTACGTAGAGACCACATAGCAGCCTTCCAGTATCTGAAGGAGGGCCTATATGGATGCTGGGGAAGGACACTTTGTTAGGGACTATAGTGATAGGACAAGGGGTAACGGGTTAAACTTAAACAGGGAAAGTTTAGATTGGATATAAGGAAGAAGTTCTTTACTGTAAGGGTGGTGAGGCACTGGAATGTGTTGCCCAGGGAATTTGTGAATGCTCCATCCCTGGCAGTGTTCGAGACCAGGTTGGACAGAGCCTTGAGTGACATAGTTTAGTGTGAGGTGTCCCTGCCCATGGCAGAGGGGTTGGAACTGAGTGATCTTAAGGTCTTTTCCAACCCTGACTATTCTATGTTTCTATGATTCTATGAAATGTTGATCATAGTGATCATTGTGGTCTAGACCTTTATTTGTTTTGTGATGGGTTTGTTTTGCTGGCACTCAAAACTGATAATAGTGTGCATATGCTTTTTTATTATGTCCTTGTTCTTGCTCTGGAGTTACTTTGCATCTTGAGCTGGCTTGGAGTTTGTATTTTCAGTCTGTATTGAACTACCTGCCCATGAAATCATACAGATTTGGAGCTGATGCTTTCCAAAGTCCTCACTTTTTTTACCTTTCTGATAATATTTATGTGGTTTGTAGTGTTCCTCACTCTTGAGATGATGAATTATTGTAGTAACAATAAATATACATGGTTCTCATGGGCCATTTTACATAATTCTTTTTGCCATCTGTACTGATACGGTCACACTAAAGGAGTTTCTGTGTGCGAATGAAAGCTTTATCACTGACAGTATTTATCCATTGAAGTATGTATGATTGCCTTAGCTAGATACACTGTAAGAGGTTTTCCACTGGGACATGACAAGTGAAAACAAGTCAGTTTGCCCAGAACAAGGAGCCATGCCTATGTTCCAGGAATCCGATGCACTGCTTCCAAGTGCTTGCGCACTGATTTAAAGCTTCAGGCACATCTCTTCTCCTCTCAAGACCAGCCAGGAGTATGTGGGGAAGTGATGGCATCATAATTTAACCTACACTTTCTTGCGTACACCTCTTCTGTAGTGGCATAAGAGCAGTTATCATGTAATGGATGGATAACTAAATCCTTGTCCTGGTTACAGTAGATGACTGCAGTCCAGCCTGTTAAACTGAACAATAAAACACATGTTTTTCTTAAAATAAGCAGGATTTGAGCCTGTTAGAAGGTAAAGCTAGGGGCTTTCCAAACTGGCTAACTATTAGCATTTCCATAGATATGGAAACAGAGGGTAAAAAGAGAGTTTCAAAGGAAAGAAAAGCCTAAATAGTTTGACACGGTCTGGAGGGGAAAGCTTCTCATTATGTTGTCCAGGATAGCTTCTGGCAACACCAAAAAAGCTGAGCATAATTCTTAATGAAGTAGGAAGTTTTGCAAACATGCATCATATGTTATGGTCGTGTTAAAAACAAATATTCCAAAGCTTTTGATGATGCATCTGGTGTTTGTACTCATTAAATATTTCCCAAGCCTGCCATATTTATTAGAGGCACATTTTCACTTAGCTGGGTCATGCAGAAGTTAAAGCAAACATTACCTAAATATGTGTCATCTAATAGGGCTCTTAACCCAGCTAGATTTGTATAAACCTACTTGCTGACCATTCCACAGCTGAAAGATTTATAGAAGCAGGTAGAAGCTTCAGAGCCTGGAGATATACATTGCTTCTGCATTTGGTTATCCTCTCCAGATTTATGCACAATGTGGAAAGAGGTCATAGCTAACTTCTTTCCAGGAACAGCATTCATATTTTCCATAGAGTGCATTAGTATAAAATGCAGATTGCATGCACCTTAAATGAAAGGAAAAGTTTTGACAGTATGTCACTTCAATTAATTTAGAATCAGAAATGTCATGTGTAATATTGAAGATAAGTGCTACACATGGCATTTATCTCCTGACTGACACTTCCTTCTCACTGTTCTCAGGTTCTGTTTCAGTGCTGTGCAGGGATGTGGAAATGAGAAGCTGTAAAAGGCCTGTGTACATCTTCTGTCTTTAGAGAATATTTTGCTGAAATATAGCTTCTAAAAATTACCCTTTTTTTTCCCTCTGGCAAATAAACCAGTCTGAAACACTTCTTATATGGAAAGCCTTGAAGGAGAAAACAAAAACGGGAAGAGAGAAATATACCTTTCATAGGAAGATTTTATAGAAAAGGGAGCATCTGTGCATGGGAAAGAAATCCTTAAGACAACAAAATTCTAAGGATCACAAGAAAAGCAGTAGTATTTTACCAATGTTGTTGTAAGATGACTTTATGGTAGAGCTTTGGACCCTGGAGTACTGGTGGTTGAGCTCCTCTGAAATGCCTGGGGCTCAGGTCAGCATACAAACATCTACCTCCCATGTGTTTTAGACCTAAGATAGTTTGACAGGCCAGGTCTAAGGGACTTGTGAGCCGAAGTCTAACTGAAAGATGGTACAATTTAGATTTCTTAGTACATGAATCTATATAGGCACGTCTTTTAGGCCTCTGACTCCCATAGGCACACAGGGTCTGGTAGAAGCACTGCCAAGGGGGAGGTAGGTCAGCAGCATAAAGCTAGAGGCAACCCGCTGCACTGAACTCCTTACTGTTATTGGCTCACAGCTTAGAGGTCTGCAAGGGACTTTTTGTAGCTGAAAGGCTCAGATGCTAACCCTTCAAAGATTAATGAAGGTGTCTAGCTTTACCTGTTGCAATAATTCCACTATTTGATTTACCTTGGCTGTCACCTGGATAAAGCTAAGCATGTGCTTTGTCTCTCCAGAACCTGCACCCCTCACCTCTGTGAGCAGCATTTCAATACATTGCTACCCTCAGCCTTGCCACTGGGAAAGTGTGTATGAAAAAGTTGCATGACAGGATCATAAATTACATGGACAGTAGAACAAATCTTGGCTGCAGATTATAGCTGCTGGAGAGATGAAAGCCATGGCATATACATGAGGAGAAAAGGAAAGGAAGACTAATATTTAAAAGAAAGGCAGAAATTTTGCTACTAGACTGTTCTATTGAAATGAGACCTTTTCTGACCTTGGTTTCTTTGGGAGAAGGTTTGGTCTCCTCATTTCTGTTAATGTTTTTGTTTTTGTCTAACCTCTCAGGGAAGGATTGATGCTTTAACACCATTAGAAATTCTGCTGTCTTTATAGGAAGCCAAAATCCAAACCACAAAGTGAAACTGATTTTTAAGCAGGCCGGAGCAATCCCACAAAAGCATGTATACTGTGCATGCCTATGTCTAAATCCATGACTGCAGCTATATCCTTAAATTTGTGTGTCAGCCTTCATGGGATGTGGGCCTAAATACTTTTCCCATGTCTAGTGTCCATCACAAAGTCTAAACACCATTACCATGTAAAACTGATTTTTTTTTCCCTTTGAAGTTTCATAACCTTATAACATTCTTAGAAATGTGTTTAAAAAGTGTGGTGTGACTTTAAGGCATGCTTGGAAAACCTTCAAACAATTACAAATATGCACACACACAAAAAATCTTTGCTTAGATGAGGTAATCCACAAGAGGGTTTCCAGTTGGCCTTTGGAAAACCAACTATTTTATATATAAATGTCAACGTTAATTAAAAATCAACACAAAACAGGAAGTAAAAGCCCATAATGCTGTATTGGTTATGATCTGAACACACTGATTAAGTCCTACCCCATTACTAAGAGTTTATTCCTGGGCTTGGAGGCAAACAAAGAAGCAGAGAGGCACCCACTGGAGGATGCAGCCCATCAGATGATTTCATATTGATCAGATGATTTCATATTGAACAACTCTCAAAGACACTGTGGGGCCTTGCATATGAAAATGGAGCCTCTTAATCCTTTTGGCATCTGTAAAAATCCCTCCCATGATTCAAGCGTATTGGCAAAAGTCCCCTCCCTTGAGAGCTGCTGTTGTCTGCGTGGGCTTATACCATGAATCAGTGAGAGCTCAACAGAGAGAGTTAGTATTTGTGTGCTTATGCTCTTAACTGACTTTTATGGGTGGTACTAAATGGCTTTTTGGATACGGTCCTCAGATACATAGAATGTGCCTTCCAACACTGCTGCTTCTATCCAAGCTGCTGGAGGGAATAGGAAATGGGTTGAGTTTAATCCATCCTCAAGACAATCTTAAAATGATTCATTTACACTTGTCCTCAAGTGCCACACAGCAGGTTTCACTGCCACTGAGTTTTTCCAGAAATCTGCTTATTTATTACTGCTATATAACAGTACTGCATTTTATTGTAGGCGTGGAAGAATATGCCAGTGCATGTTCAGGGCACACTTCACTAGTGAGGCACACGCTTGAGAACATTCCCAAATCAAAGCACTTTGAATTAGAAGTGATATGCAGAAGAAACGAATTTCAAAACCATGCCTCATAGTGTGTCCAGTGCTATGAGCACCATTCCTTTTTATGAATGCACAGGGGCACTGCAAACATGCCTCAGCTAAGGGTGACTGCTTACATCTTTAAGTCCTGTTCAGTCAAGTTCTCTCCTAAATGGTAGACACAATATAAATAGATGGTGAACTACATCCACCTTCTTCCCCAGCTAAATTATCCATCCTGGGGGCAGGCTAGGGTCAGAATGGTGTGTTCACACTTGGAAGGGGTAATGGGGTGTTAGGTGAATGGAAGCCCCAGGATAGAAAGTCAGCTGGCAGAAACAGGTCTCCCAGGAATAAAGGGAGTGTGCAGGGTTTCCCTCAGGTTATTGGAGTTTGCTTTGCATGCCATGTGGTTTAGACAGTGGAAAGGAGAGCAGTACCTCTCTAGCAAGGTAGTTTGCATGATGCTCATCATTGATTAATGTCCTTTTATCCTTTCTTCTGCTATGAGGTTTCAGGCAAGGAGGGGCTTTGTAAACTGCCAATCCACATGCTTCCCTGATGCAAAAAATATCCAAGTATGAGAAGGAGAGATTTAGAACTGGTGTATGCTGCTGTGATGAAGGTGACTTTCCCCATGTTGCTTTCTTGCCCATTTGATCTGACATGCTGCCTGGACTAGTGACCACAGGCAGATAGAATCAGCTGAGAAAGCAGCCCTGTGCCCTTCCTGCCCCATAAAAAATGATCCAGTAGATCTCAGAGGAGTCTTTTTAGCACCTGTGTGAGAACACAGACGGCTGGACCAGCTGAAGAGCATCCAACCCTCCTGCTATGTGGCTGATGTCACTGCCAGTGCAAGTTACATCACAGTGCATGTGAATATGGACTGTGATTATGTAGTTCTTAGACAAGCATGTTCTTGTTTGCATATATAATTCCAATGAGTTGTATGTTTAAAGAAGAAATTAATCTCCAGGGAAGGCAACATTTTGTGAGATTCAAATGCCACACTAGAAATCACTCACTGGTTTGTTTTGCCTCATTGAAAGAAGAGACTTCATTTATGAAAGTGAGGTTTTGATGTTGATTTTAAATCCAAGCATCGCTTCAGGGCGTTTTGATCTGGGACTTTCAAATTTAGATTCATATTCAAATTTACATTTGTACGTCACTAGATACTCATGTTGTGTAAATCCTGTATAAATGAACAAAATCTATAGTGTTCATTGGGTGGGAACTAGAAGACATGACTTTGTTAAACTGATGCTGGAAAAGTCAACAACAGGGACAACATCACCTGTGGGCAATGACATCCTAAAAGTCAAAGGTAAAGTAGGGGAAAGGCTCAGGAAATGCCCGTAACTGACTTCAAATGTCTAGAAATCAGTGTTCATTCTTTCCTGCTGCTAGGGAATGTGAGTGAGGCTGCAAGCACCTCGAATCTTGCAAAGTAGAAAGGAAACTTTTCACCTGGCCCCATTTGCAAGTTACCAGAGGCAATGAAAGTATAAATACAATATCTCACTGTGGTAGGAATAGCTTTGCAATGAACTGCACAGTCATCCTAAACCCCCATGTTACGTTATAAGGGCATGCTGAGCATGATGAATGCTTCTGGTTTCAAATATTCCAGAGAGGCCATTTTTTTATCTCTCTCTCCTCTTCCAGACGTCTACCAACTGTGTTTGTATCTAATAAAATCCAGATGCTTCTTGAAATAAAATCATTGCTATATTGGATTGCAAAACTTCTTTTAAAATTACAGTTGTAACATTCTTAGCAAATGCTCCCTTTCACTGCAGTGGACTCAGAGCAGGAAGCTGTAGATTTTATGACAGTGAAACACAGACAGAAGGTGTTTATTCTTATCTGCCAATAGCGGTCTTACTGCTCTGTGGTGCTCTGCTAGACAGTTTCTAGCATGGCTTGCATCTAAGATTTGTAGACAGCTAGGAAAAACTAGTCTCGGTTCTCCCAACATAGTATATCCCTACCTATATGTGGCTACAGGGCATTTGAAAAATACTATAGGGTGTCAAGATGGCCTGAGGAATTAAAGTGACAGTGTACACACTGCAGTTTGGAGGCATGCTTCCAAAGGAAGACATTTTGGGATGCTATGTCAAGGCATTGCTTGTGACACATTATGGCAGAGGACCAAGCTAGATAAAAAGTGAATTTATAGTGGGTCTGTTATAACTACAGTAATAACCATTTTTATGCTGGTATCACAGCCTGCTTTCATTTGGTTTAAAAGACCAAAGGACTTTCTATGCAAACCTTGGCTTGCACATACCTGTCTTAACTCATCTCCACTATCACAGCCTGCTTTCATTTGGTTTAAAAGACCAAAGGACTTCCTATGCAAACTTGGCTTGCACATATCTGTCTTAACTCATCTCCACTATCACTACAGTAAAATACTGTGGATCCTTGTGTATTGTATTGTTGATCACCTCGTGCACAAATACCTCTTCCATAAATCCTCCCTTAACTACATCTTCGGTATGTGCAGATTGCCCCGACCCAACTGCCATTTTAAGATCTACGTCTGAGGGTTTTTTAAGAACTGAAATATTCTGATTGCAAGAACTTGTCCCCCTGGGGTCAAAAGGAATTCACATGTGGCCAGATGCTTCTGAATGTCCGTTTGCCTTTCTGAAACAAATTCATCTCAAATAATCACTGAGTGTTTTTCCCTAGTGTTTCCTCAGGTCAGGTGCTACATGGAATAGCATGATGCTGACTATGCTCTTTTTTAATCCTCCCATTGTTTTTGTGTCAAAGAAAACTTTTGGAGCCCTCCCCTTTGAAAAACTGAAAGTTTACAGGGAGAAAATCAGTTTTCAAGTTCATCTTTATAGGGAAAAAAGTGTCTTTATTTTGAACAAACAAATGTATCATTTATGTAAATAAAAAAAGCCAAAGAAATGTTTCAACTTAAATGTCATGGCAGATCCTAACAATAAATGGAAAAATAAACCAGTCTAATGTCCATGAAGGTTTCTAGTTATCCTGATACTGACTTGAAAAACACTACTGAGGGAACTCAGGAAAGCAAGATATTAAAGCAAGGATTGCTTCCTGAGAGATATATTAAAGTGTCATAAAACCAGATGTGTATTTTGGATCTCATAAGTGGAAATGACAGAAGGTGCAATAAATGAAAGGAAAGATGGAGATTTCCACTGTGCAGGTCCTAGGGTCAACCATTAGCTCTGCTAATGTGTCTGTGTGTGCTAATGCAGCCTAGTTTGTGTTGAAGGTACAGAAGATGAAGAACATCCAGTGTCTTCAGAACATTTAGATTTATAAGAAACCTCCACTGAGAATAAACCAGAAGATGAATTGAATAATTGAATAATGGAATTACATTAAGGGAAAAAAAAATCCCAAAGCTATTTTTCAAGAACTATCATTTCTGTCTCCAGGTAAATATCTGCTGGGCTTCGTCAGTGAAACACAGGCATGTGCAGGTGGACAAGTCACAGCTTGTATCACATACCAGCCATGTACATTGGTGAGCTGTAGCTGAGCAGTACAGCCCACTGCAGTGTGATGCATGTAAGGATTTTGCAAGGCTGTAACACAGAAAACTTGAGCTCATGAATTTCACTGGTTATTGTCCTTCAACTTCACACTGAAGATGTTAGGATTCAAAGTTTGAGATCTAGGCTACTTTCAAGTCCATGGTAGAACTCCTTCAGTTCTAATAGCTAAGTTCTAAGCTATTAATCATCTTGACTGCAGAAAAGAATTGGATGTAGACTTGTTTACTGAGGGTGCTTGTAATCATTGGAAAGTAAGGTTACAGGACCCTTATTCTTTTCCTCTCTCTTTCCCTTTTCCCCCATCTCTTTTTCTCTCCTGCTCTTTCTCTCTCATTCTCTTGTTCTCTCTCTTCCTTTATCCCTTTTTTTCTCCCTTTCTTCCTTCCTTCTTTTCCACAGATAAACCCCACTTTCCCATTGCTCCTTTCCTACTGCTCCCTTCTAGACTTTTTCCAGTTTGGCTCTAGCCAACCCATTGAGAGGCTGGAGCACCAGAATTAATGGAGTGGTATCACAACTAATCAGGCAGAGCATGGGAATAACCCTCTGAGTCTTGCCTACACTGTTCTGCTTTTCTCCATTGCTACAGTTCAAAAAGAGAACTCTAATTTTTGGCAACAACATCTTACTCATACGTTTATAATCTGAAGTTTTCCTTATCCCTTAATTCTCTGCTAGAGTTTTGCTGCTGCTCCCTTTATTGCGGACCAATCTCCACTTGTCTATATCAGCTTTCATGTTATTGATTTCAGAGGTGATGGCAAGGTCATTTTGGAACCTGACACTGTCCTTGAAATTCTTGGAAGTTTTGTGACTTTTGGCCATGCACAAATGCCCCAGTTACATTCTATTTATTCTTGACAGCTGTACTAGGGAGCTATGTTTTAATTGGAATAACTTGAATTTTTAGCTTAAAGTCACTCCCTAAAAAAAGGAGCATTCAAGACTGAAGAAATTCTAAACATAATCGTATTTAATGCAATCCTTATCCTACCTTATCTCTTCTTTCTTTTGGTTTTTGAAAGAGATCAAAGAAGTCATTTATTCATAGTCCTTTTAAGTAAGTACTAGCAGTTATGTTCAATGTGCTAATGATGTGCTGCAGCAAAAAAGAAATAGAAACTGGATTACGTGGCAAATGGTTCTTTTTTTCATGCATTCTGATGACTTGCCAGGGATGGAGCATCCCAAGAAATATGTGAAGTTTACATACAGAGTAACAGACACAACAGCAGAAATGCCTCTCTTGCTGGCTGAGCTGCATGAAACCAGCAGTTCTGCTCCTAATGTAAACTGCAGTTGAAGTGCCTCATGTACATGTGTTTGTGTGTATGTGTGTCTTTCGAAAACAAACTGGGGTGAATCATGTTGGAAGAGCTTCACAAACTCGTGTTACTGGCAGAGCCTAAAATAGCAGTCTCCTGGAAAAATCAGCTGCTCCAGGCAGGTAGGGACAACAATTGTTTTCTCACTGCATAAATCAGGAGGTTTTTCCCCTTCACTTTATATTCCTAACCTGTTCTGTACATTTCTGCAGTCCTATCAGTATACTGAAGACTGATGTTCTTTCATCAACAGGCTTTTAAACACAGATCCAGCTGCTCTGCTGGTTTAACCACACTCTATTGCAGCCCATGAAAAATGAGGGATTCTTTGTTAGGAATTCATTAAGGTAAATACATTCAGTTATAAGAATTTGGACCAGTCTTCCCCATTGTAGAAACTAGACTGCCCACAGGCACCAGTAACACTCAGTATGCCAGTTCTTTTAATGACTTTGCAGAGAATTAATATCAACAAAGATCATGATGTTGTTAAGACTATTGCACTCACTGGGGAGGAGACTGCTGCAAGAGAAGCACTCAAGCCTGCCTTTGATAGAGAAGATAAACCAGAGAGGGTTTGCATATGGTCAGGCTACTGCCTTATTTGCTCAGTTTTTTGCTACCTTGGTGCAATGGATATTGCAGGTTTTGTAGTGGTGGTACTTTATCTGCCAAGCATGTTCAGCCTTTAGGAACCCCATGGGCTCTTCTCGTGCACAGGGAAATACATTCTCCATCCTCTGACCTACTCCAGCCACCTTTGAGCATGAGGTCCTGCTTGCTCCCATTCCATTCTCGGCACCCACACTCATCCTGCCTATCACACCGCCTCTCACTCCCTCCTTTGTTTGTATCCTGACTTTCAGTTCTGGATGACATGCCAGAGGTTATACTGAGCTCTGAGAGACAAAGGGAGTATGTCTCCCTCCTCCAATCAGCTAGCTGATGGATTTGTGAAAGCTTAAAGTGACTGACAGCATTTTGAGCTGCACAGAGGTGTCAGGGGAGGGATTACAGTGTGTAAAATGATGTGCAATAAAACACCCAGGGTATTTATTGGATCTAAGCTTATAGCAGCTGATTCTCCCCTACATCTATTTTTATATTACTATACCATTACTTGTTGGCCTAAACCCAGTTTCTAAGGAGCAGATTAGTGGGACTATTATGCCATCTTGCCTAATACCCCTCCAGATTTATTCCCACTGAGAGCTATAAAAAACCATCATGTAATCACCTCCAGGTTACACAATACATTGGACACATTGGCAATCACACCTCCTTGATAGCAGGATCTTTATCGACTTCAGTGCTGATGAATGATACTGTAGGAACAGAGATAAACTTGGCTTCTGGTGTATCATGAGTCTGATTTCACAAGCAACAACTTTTGAAGACAGATTGCAATTTCAGAAGACATTTATTCAGGGAGTCCATACTTTGACTGTCCTGAGCATGTGAAACCCCTCAAGAGAGGCTCTACAGCCGGGCTGCTGCTGCTCTAATTAATTCTCTTGCGCATTGGCATTTACAAGCAAATCATTTGACTCTCTCTGGTTTATTAAAACACATACTGTAAAGTGCTCAGCTAAAGAGGAAATTAAAATTTCCTTTCACACCCAAGACTTTTCCTGGTAATACAAATACCTTGATATCACAACAGCCAACACGTGCAGACGAAGCAAGGCAAAAGAATCAGAGACGTGCTTCATGGAGAGTGTGATTAAAGGTGTTCATGGTGGCATGAAATCCTCTGGCTGCAGAGCTGAGGGGAACGAGAATAACCCGAGTAACTCCTTAGCTGGTGCAGTTTGGTGTAATTTAATTGATTCCTGAGGAGCCATTCTCCCTGCCACAGTGGGGGTGGAAATCCTCAGAAAGGCTTGCACGAGGACCTAGCTATTCATAAGCTGGCTGTTACAGAGCTTGATTTTACCATAGGCAGATCCAAAATAGGCTTGAAGTGAAGGGTTCAGGAGAGAGACAGCTATTGCAGCTGTTCCACAGTTGGGATGGGAGATGTGCTTCGCTCCATCCTGTAAGATCCAGAAGTATTTTTTGTTATTCACCAGAATAATTATTCAGTGGAAATCCTTATACAAGGGAAATAATGACTCAAGAGAAAGCAGCAATGCTGAGGGGGAATGAAGCAGCATATCCACGCACCACACACAACAGCATTTACGAGAACAAGAGGGAAACAGCAGCTTTCCTGGTTGAAACCACAAGTGAAATTATAAATAGGCAAAATCTCATTTGAAGCTGAGCCAGGGCTGTGGGCTGTCACTCCTACTCTTGTGGCAAGTGAGATGGGCTTTTGAATGATGAAACACACAGTGGTGTAAAGTGATGCCTCCTATGAGAAGCAGGAATCATAGAATCATAGAATACTTAGGGTTGGAAAGGACCTGAAGATCATCCAGTTCCAGCCCCAGTGCCATGGGCAGGGACACCTCACACTAAACCATGTCACCCAAGGCTCTGTCCAGCCTGGCCTTGAACACTGCCAGGGATGGATCATTCACAACTTCCCTGGGCAACTCATTCCAGTGCCTCATCACCCTTACAGTAAAGAACCTCTTCCTTATATCCAATCTAAATATCCCCTGTTTAAGCTTTAACCCGTTATCCTTGTCCTATCACTACAGTCCCTAATGAATAGTCCCTCCCCAGCATCTCTATAGCCCCCCTTCTGATACTGGAACATGCCCTTCCACTGACATTTTGCAACTCCTCAGTGGACTTAATCTGATGTCCTTGTCATCCATCAAATCCATACATCCAATATCTTGTATGTCTTTTAGGAATCTGTATCTTTCTTTTTCTTTAACTTAATAGCTGTTACTTTGAATTTTTTCGTGATCCAAGTGCACTCCTGGGTGAGAATCTGTTGGACTCGAATGCCTTCATGGAATATTTTTCTGTTGGAAATTATTGTATCCTCAAAGTCGAAACTTTGGAAATGTAAGCAAAATGTCCACAAAATTTATAGACAATCAGATCCATCATTTGGATAGTATCAACACCCCCAAAATCACAGAAAATTTTATTTTTAAATTTTCTACTAATTTTAACATTTTAAAGAACATTTTCTTTAAAAAACTGTTATGAAAGTGAAAGAGGAGTCACATTATCATAGGATCATAGAATCACAGAATGGATTGGGTTGGGAAGGGACCTTAAAGCTCATCCAGTTCCAAGACTCTGCCACAGGCAGGGACACCTTCCACTAGAGCAGCTTGCTCCAAGCCCCATCTAACCTGGCTTCAGTTTTGCTCAGAATCTTGAAAAGCAATACTCCTGTTTGTTGTGGTTTAAGCCCAGCCAGCAGCTAAGTCCCACACAGCCACTCACTCAATCCCCTGTCCCCATTTCTATCCACAGTAGGATGGAGAGGGGGATTGGAAAAAAGGTTAAAAAAGGTTGAGATAAGAACAGTTTAATAGGTGAATAAGGTAAAATATAATGATAATAACAATAATAATGGAAATAAGAAAAAGAGAGAGGATTAATACAATTGCTCACCACTCGCTGACCAATACCCAGCCCGACCCGAGCAGAGATCAAGAGTCTCTGCTTCGGATGGAAGGGATAGAGTTCCTTCCATCCAACTCCCCTTAGTTTATATACTGGGCATGAAGAGCTGTGGTATGAAATACCCCTTTGGCTCCTTTAGGTCAGGTGTCCTGTCTCTGCTCCCTCCCAGCTTCTTGTGCCCCTCCTCACTGAGACTGAAAAGTCCTCGATCAGAGTGAAAAATACTGAGCAGCAACTAAAGCATCAGTGCATTTTCAGCATTATTCTCATATGAAATCCAAAAGGCAACATTCCACCAGCTACTAGGAAGAAAATTACCTCAGCCAAAACCATTCTTTTGGAATGAAAATAAATGCTGAAATTGCAGGACTTTTGAAATGCCTTGTGCACAGGTTGGTTCTGATAGGAAAGTCAGATTTCAAACACCGGTCTGTACTAACCCTCACTGATATGCAAGAATCATAGAATCAGCTAGGTTGGAAGAAACCTTTAAGATCCTCAAGTTCAACCATTCCCCCAGAATGAAATTCTCATGGGTTAGGGGTAACTTCACTTTTCTGCACAGGTATGCTCCTGAAGTCTCTTAAATGCTTCTGTGTTACAGTGTTGGGGAAACCATCACATAGAATAGCCACCTCTGTTTTTCTCAGGACCTTTGGAGCAGCACAAACACGAGATCCTCTGGCCTTTTTTTTGCCCTGCTCTATTAAACAGCAGTCGCAACTTCTAAGGTGAGGCTGCTGCCCTTGAAGCATTGTATTGTAAATACCTGCATGGGGTTTGTCAATCAGCTCTTGATGTGTTTTCAGATTGGCTGGACTTCTGTCCCAAGACCTGCCACATTCCCTGCATAGGGAAGTAGTTCAGGAGTGGGCTGATTTGAAAAATAAGCATGGAATGTGCCCTGAGCTGAGGCGGTGGGAATAGTGGTTTGGATCGAACGGAGAGCAACTTTGACTTCTTAATCATCCCGTGTTTGCTTATTTATCCCAAAGTATATCTTTCATTCCGCTACCCCCTCTGAGTATTTGAGACAGGTTTCTTACAAATATTAGGAAGTATGAAAGGTGAATTTCCCCCAAATTTAACCCATTTCCAAGTTGCACATTCTCCCTTAAGAACGCAGCTGCTTTGACTGCTGGGTTTTGTTTGCTTTTCTTCCAGCAGTCTTGCCATTCTTTGGCCTGTTTTTCCATCTTCTCCTCCTCCTCTTCTGAGTCATATGTTGACACAACTCGGTGTTGGCCCTGGTTGTTAGAGTGGGTATTGTTGCTGTGTATAGGTACAAAGAAGGGTTATTCTCATGCTTGGCATGTGAATACCAAAATACCCTTCACTTCTTTTTCTTCGAAGGCAGTTATTTAGTGTCAAGATATTCAAAGGGTGCCAGTTCACTTTCACAGATCTATTCTGGTGGGCACCAGTTGGAATTGATGGAGACAACTGGCAGTTTCTGAATTAATTTTTCCTGTTTTCAACAGGGACCTGCCTTCTCTGAAGTGATCTTTGTTCAGCCCCTAGACCCATCCCAGTGAAAACTGGCATCATAGCTTTGAAAGGTCCCTTTACACAGGTGTCCTGTTGCACAACACACAGCAAAACAACATGGTGCAGTGCTGCAACAGCAGAGTATTTATATCCTCTGGATGAGGTAAGGAAGAGGACTCTTTGTATAGCCTGTGTTGAGGCATATATCATGTCCTGGAGTGACTTAAAACTTGATTTGTTCCCCAACCCCCCCTCCCCCATAACCCTGTTGAGTGCTACGTGAATGGTTTGTGTTGGCAAGGACCTTAAAGCTCATCCAGTTCCAACCCTCTGCCATGGGCAGGGACACCTTCTGCTAGAGCAGATTGCTCCAAGTCCATCCAACATGCAGGTATGGAAAGTCCTCCCCCATTGTCAGGTTGTAAATCATGATGAAAGATAGCTGAGAAATGCAACTATGTTGTGGGATGACCATGGTCATTTCATTGTGGCACTGACTCCCATTTCAGGATAGCTCAGCTGGGAATCTTGTCCTGATCTGTGGACCTGATCATTTTGGAAGACCTTAGTCCCTGTGACCACAGGAATGCCGCTCTATCAGGCCACTCTGATGCATTGGGGTAGCCTCTCCTCACTTCTTTCCTGCTACCTTTCTTGCCATCCTTACTGATTGGAAGATATCACCGGTGACAGACTGGACTGATGGGTTTACAAAATCGCACTTCAGACTTCGTAGTAAAAATGATGAACATTTCTTAAATGACAGAGATCTGTTCTTCCCCCAGGAAAATAATAGACAAGGGAGTTGTTACACTGAACATTTAACTGGCATCAGGAGAATCAGTGTGCTGTTCCCATTCTCTCTGCTACAACTGCCTTGATTTTCTTTGCCTCTGCTCTTGCTTTCCATTCTGAAGCAATAAATACTTCAAGGCAAGGACTCTCTTGTAGCTTGTTTTACAGAACATCATGCATTAGAGCTCTTGAGCATCATTTTAAACCTCATGGTGCTAGTGTAAGATAAAAGTGAACATTGCTTTCTCAGATATTAGAGGACACATGTTTAATGGAACTTCTTTTCTCTTTTTATGATGTGCTTTGGTTTTAGAAGGATTTGTGGTCTTTCTATTTTTGTGTTATCCTTTTCTCTTTACTCTTCCTTCTCTGGGTGATGGCTCAGTGTTGCATGGTTATTACATCGCCCTTCACTCTGCTTGGAAGACAGTGTATGACGAACATGGGTTATGACTGGTTGATAAAGATGGATGAATCTGTTTATTTGATACGAGAAACTGTGACCCATTTCTCCAAATCAGAACAGAGTTGATTGATTGTGCTTTGATGGGTTTTGTGACCCCTTTTCTCTATTTTTTGCAAACATCTGTACAACCATTTTTACTTACAACAGTATATTCATGGAAGAGAGTCTCAAATATGGAAAGGAAAAAGTGTAACACCCGCTAAAAGCATTTGCTCAGCTGTTTTGGAAGTTCTTTGTGGGTGTTGGAGTGTTTTAATCATTCAGTAAAAACAATGCCATGTAATTTAGGATTTCAGAGGCCAATTACACAGCCTACTCACTATTTGAAGGCCGGAATATATTCAGCTGGTCTTGACCACCAAAGATCTACTTAATTCTGCTTAATGCTTTACCATTAGTTCTTACATAGCCTAATTTAAAATAAAATAAGAAAGAGTTTGTTGTAGAGGAAGTGATTCAGTAACAGGAGCAAAGATGCCAAAGAGATGGACCCACACAAATGAAATAACAATCCTCCACTGGGGTGAATTAGGCAGAACAGAAGTACAAATGAAAGCAATCAGAGGAGTCTCTGGGGGGGCAAGTTAACATGAGATCAGAGCAGTAGGATGAGATGAGTACACTGGAGATCTTTAAAATCCAGGGTGTGACTCTTAATTGGATTAAATGCTGGATGAATGGTTAGAAGTATAAAACCAGTCAATGTGCTTGAAAATGGGGGAGATTTACTTCTATTTTTTGCAGCAAGAGATTGTTCTGTTCCTGGATTTGGGATCCTTGCAGGTTTCTGAGACTAAGGATTTGAGAATTTGTCTTTTACCAGGCAGACATAATGTCAAGAGGCAGGGTCAAGATAATGCTAAACACTTGCTTAGCTGAAGGTGGGCAAAATTGCTAGAGAGGGATAAAAACCCCAAGCATTAATCTCTTGCTTTTCAACCACAGGACATTAAACAGAGTGCTTAGCACTTCTTGCTTCTATCAATCACAGTAGCTGGTGATTAATAGAAGCAAGAAGGGTTTTATTAAGAGTAAGGTGATCAAAGACTGGCTTTATCATTCTTTACAGAGAAACATCATTCAAACAGGAAGGGCAGAATTGGTAGCAGAGAGGAGAAAGGGAGTCCTGGGATATTTTGTTGAGTCAAATGGGTGGTGGGTCCAATGCTCTGAAAAAAGTATTGGTTTAAAACATGACAGAGCAGCTAGAATTAGAAAGCCCTTGTGAAACGCTGCTTCCTTGGAAAGCTGGTCACAAGTGTCTGCAGCAAAAGGAAACCAGTCTGTAAATCATTACAATATTTATTTTTTAATTCAGGAGTACATGGGCTGATGTGCTTTTCTAGTATAGCTGTAGTGAATGTATTAAATATGCTCTCAACAGCTGTTTTCCATGCTTCCCACTTCTAGGATAAAGCATGACATTGTCTGTCTGTATACCCATTCCATAACGCTGAAACGCAACATGTTCCATGTTTGAGCCTCCTTGTGATAAATTCTGCTCAGCTTTAGACTTGCTTTGAGTTTTTCTATCTTGCAAGGGCAGGCATTTAAAGAGGGAGAAAGACAACGTTAGTTTACAAACTGTGAGATCATTTTAGCTGTGTTGCCTACGCTTTGTTTCCTTACGTGATCATCCTCCTCTCCCCTCAGTTCCTGAACCAACTGACTAATGTCAACCAACTTCACCAGAAGGGTAGAAATGTCAAAGATAATTTTGTTTCTGTAAGTGTCAGCAATAAATTGTTGAGTGGGAGAGAGAGAGAGATCTTGTGACTGAAAGGAAAGATTGAAGTGTGAGTTCAGGCATGAGTAGGTCTGAATATGCCCAGGAGGGATGTTATGAAAGCTCCTCTAATGGGGAAATGATTGAGAATCCACACATCTGATGTGGCTCAGTAGCAAAGCAGCTTTCACTGCATGTTCAACTAGTAAAATTAATTGGGGGAGATTTTGACTTGTGGCCTTTGAATTTGTAAGGTTCTCTGTTCTGCTTTCCTCTACAATTTACCACGTTACTGTTTAACCATGAAAGTCGACATTGTTCTACAGCTCTAAGTCTTTAGAAGCTGAGCTGTTAAGAAAAATGTCAAATAAATGGAGATTAATGATAAAATTCAAGGTGTTGATGGCACAGCAGAGAGGTCTTTGGGGAATCTTAAATTACAATGGTATGGAGGCCCAGAGGCGGTGTGCCACAGGAACTCCATGAATCTATGGACCATCAGGAAACAATTTCATGTCTGTGATGCTGGTAGGATTGATAGAAAAAAAATATGCTTCTCTATATACACTTTGCTCCATTTTCCTATACCCTCCCATCAACTGACTTATCCTGGTGCGTCCCTGGATTAACTCTGAGGTCTCTGTGTTTCCTGAAGTAGCTCAAGTGGCTTTAGAGATATTAAAAAATGCCTACACAAGGCCTTGAACAGCCTGATCAAAGCTCTTCCTCCTCTGAAGAGGAGGCAGATTGCACCAGAAGACCTCCAGAAGTCCCTCCCAACCCATATTGGCCTGTGAGTCTGGTGCTATGACTCTTGTGATGTTGCTGGTCTATTGTGGAACATCCTTTGAAGATGTGTGCAAGCTAACCAGTCATTAAAGGGAAAGTCAACTGCTACTTTCAAACCAGCCCACTATTGAGGATCCTCTTTTTAATTCCAATCTGTGTCAATCTGTGGAAAGACAGGCAGAAATAAGGCTGCAGAATTGAGCTGACATATTCAGTCTGACTTGCAGACACCTCATGCCCTGTAACAAGAAGACTTGGACAGCTTGAGGGAAACTGGGGCCAACAAGTTCCTCCAGATCTAGGTCTGCGTGCAGGCAAAGTTACCGAGGGTGAGAAAAATGATGGTGGTGCCAAAAAGATCATTGTCCTGCTTCTCTCTTCCTTACGCCAGCGTCCAGAAAAGCAAATAGCTGAGACTGTTATTTCTGCTGAAGAGGAGATTGTGATAGGTAGATTTGGCTTTTGCAGGAGGCAAGACTCTGTAGCAACATCAGGCCTTTTCCTCAACGTCCATGATTTGTTGCCTTGGTCTACATGGATATGAAACCAAGATTTCAAGTTTTGGAGGAAAAAAAAGGACACCTGGAAGCTTCCCACAAGTGTTTGCTACTCAGATCTGTCTTTGTATATCCTGAAAATTTAAACAAGGCCCATAAAGAGAAATCTAGAAATAAGATAGAGCCTAGAAGTCAGAGAGTTGAAAGAGTTGTGTGCCTCTCAGCCCACCAACTCATGGATCAGGCACCCTCAGATCAGGAAGCAGGCTTAGCTATCATGATGGTTTTGTACAGCATAAATCCTGTTCCTCCCTAGTCAGGAGTTTTTAGGTGTAAGGGTGGTGAGGCACTGGAATGTGTTGCCCAGGGAAGCTGTGAATGCTCCATCCCTGGCAGTGTTCAAGGCCA
>WYDI02003577.1:0-64732 GCA_009867235.2 Psittacus erithacus
AAAGGAACTTTGGTGTATTGTTGTATTAACAATATTATTATGTAGAAATATTGGAGGTTGATGTTATAACACCTAAGTAACTTTAACAAACTAGAATTGCTGAGGTGTTTTCTTTCAAGGGTGTAATCTTTTTGATCCCTAGCCTTATATTTGCTAGCTTTGTGACTTGTCCCTGCTATTTTGTGACTTATCCCTGCTACTTTTACGCTCATTTCCAATCTCTTTCCAATAATTTGTAGTGTGACACTTTGAACAATGTAGTGAATAAACTCACCTATCCTAAATCACTTTAAACTTTGGACAGCAGTTTAAAAATGGATTAATTTTGAGATGGTGAATGCTGAAAGTCAAATATTCTTTGCCACAGTAATGTGGCAGAGGTGTAAGTCTGCAGTGCTTAACTCTTCAAGTGTGGATGAGGAACTATGCAATGAGCTTGTGTCTGTTTTGACGTGTGGCTGGTGGCTTAGATCTTGAAATAAAATATTTGCATAACCTTGTGAGTTTGAGGTCGTATTTTCAGCAAATTTCTGTAATCCCCATGATAATATGAATAATCCTCACACATATATATACACACATATATGTATATCTCAAGCATGTCATACCTACCAGCTTTCCTAAATGTTAGAAAGAGTTCTTCAGTCCTCCCAGTGTCTGTGAGCAGCTCTAAACGCACAGGTATGTTGCTATTTAGTCAGCCAAGTAGTTCATGATTTGGCTTTGCTGCCTGAGCAGGTGCTGGCCGATAATAGGAGAGGTTTTGTAAACAGGATTTCACTCTGAGATGAACTGTGGCTAATGGGAGAATGAAAAAAAAAATGAAAACCCAAAATGAAGAGACTTAAAAGCAATCAGGGGAAAACATGTTAAAAGAATAGCCTCAGACTTCACAGCTTCATAATGGGCATCTTGAATTCAGCACATTTTTTTTGTACTTACTTAATATACTGTTTAATGAATTCCATTTATTAAATATGTAAGGTCTTTAACATTGATGCGCTGTGACGTTCCCAGTTGGACAAGATTTTAAGAAATGACTGCAACATATTTCTGTGTTTTTTCATGCTCTTGCAGCCAACACAACTTGGGTTTAATTTTTTGGAGCCATTTATGCTGTTATTTTGGATATGGCTTCTTTTGTGTGCAAAGGGTATTCATATTTTCTAGCCCGTCTTCCAGAACAAACCAGTAGTCAGATTTTTACAGATGCCTGAAGGTTTAAGGAATGTACTTGAAAAGCAGGACATCTACCAGCATTCTGGGTATAGAAACAGAGGAATTCTGGTGCACAACAAGCAGTTTCTCAAATTAAACATCAGGCTACATCAGTATTTTAGAATTCATTAATCAGAATAATGCAGAAATGATTATGCTGTTGTATTTTGCTGAGTTTTCTGTAGGACTTTTTAGCTTGTATATAGGCTTATCCTTTATTTCATTCTCTCCAATGCCAAAATACTATTCTGGAATGGGATTGATGCAAACTCTCACTAATCTGAACCAGTCCCAAAGAGACTATCAAGTTTATGTCATTACACTGTAATTTGCATCATGAAACCATGTGGACATCCATGTTTGCCAGAGTATAACATGCAAATTTTTCCTTTTCCCTTTGACCATACCTTTTCAAGGTGGCCATGCTCACCTGTGCCCTAAGAATACATTTTAACGGGTCTCTTCTGCACTGTTTTCCAGGAGGCTTGAGATTTGGGCAGGTATCTATGGTACTTTGAGGCAGCACAGCTTGGGTATGAGGTAGATACATTATTGGGCTGCAGTTAGTTGTTGGCTACAGATTTCAAAGGAATAGCAGAAACGTACACCAGTGATTCTTTTCCCTGATAAACAGAGTCTTTTTTGGGAGGCCAGTGTCTGTCATATTTCTTGGAAGTGATGCAGAACTGTTCAAGGTCAGGTGTGAGTGTCCTTGCTTTATGATCTTAACTATGAACGTAGAATCACAGACTGGTTTGGGTTGGAAGAGACCTTAAAGTGCATGTATTTCCAACTCTTTGCCGTGGTCAGGGAGACCTTCCACTAGAGCAGCTTGCTCCAAGCCCCTGTGTCCAACCTGGCCTTGAACACTGCCAGGGATGGGGCAGCCACAGCTTCTCTGGGCACCCTGTGCCAGTGTCTCATGGTGCTGCACTTAATGGTTATTAAAGATAATAACATCTTGTACAGTTTAGCGGCATTTAATTATAGAATTCAGCTCCAAGTGTATAGAAACACTGTGTTTAACTTCTTGCCTCCTGGCATCTGAGTATGCTTATCCCATCCCACCAGAAATAACTCTGGTTTTACAGTTCCATTACTATTCTGCTTAAGAGCAAAAATACAAGCACAGCTTAACTGTAGGTTGCTTTGAGGCATCTTGGTTTGATCAATAAAATAAAGTATGGTCAAATAAAGGTTATTCCTCTCAAATTCTTACTCTGTTGTCATCTGAACTCCTGTAGTAAGTAGGACTTAATGATTATCTGGACATTGGCAATAGCATGAGATCACCTGTGGCTGTTACAGTGTTTGGACTAAATGTTATACAGATGTTGTGAAGGTTTAAAGGCAGATAATGCTTGTGCTGACCTATCTGCTACATAAGTGAAAGGAAAGGGAGAAAAAGAACCATATTTTAAAATGAAGTTGCAAGCCAAATTGATGTATTCCTCTTTCGATCTTTGTCACTGTAGACAAGTAGCTTTCCATCTGTTTCTTTCACTCATTTTCCTCTGCATCTTTCTTTTGCATTTCTTTTAATGCACGTGCACGTATGTGAAGTTCTGCCCTTCATTTATTCTTTTGTCATTGTTTCCATTTCACTTTCCCTGTGTTTCATTCCTGTATCTTTCTTGTTTAGACCAAGTGGAGGATCCAGCTGGCAGTAGCAGCCATGTAGGACCCTTCAGGAACCTGATGGTAAGTGCACGTGTGTACTTATACTCAGGCTTCCACCAGGTTCTGTATTCTGAGGCATTTAACCTCTCCTGCAGGCTTCTGTTAGTGCTTGACATCTGAAACAGTAAGAAAATTAAGTGGCAGACCACCTTGGCTACTCCCTGTGATACCCATTATATCAGAAGAGTACGTTGTGTTATTTGTTGAAAATCTGCAGAAAGAAAATTATACCAATGTTTTAGGTGTACATGGATGTGGAGAATTCATTTAAGAAAGTATATCAAAAGCTACTAAACATCTTCAGAAGTTCCTGAACTCCGGGTCTGTGAAAGTTGCGAGAGTATATTAATGGATTACCACTTTGCTGTTACTCTGGTCTTAAATTCTCTTCCTGGGCATCTGCTTTTGAATGTTCAGGGCCATGAAGTGGACCCATCTGGGACAGTCATTGCCATGCTTGAGTACAGTGGATTCTTTTAACCTTTACAAGAATGCTGCAACCTATTAATGAACAAACTAAAGCTGGTCCAAGGAAAACATTGAAAATTGGTGATTGTCTCTAGTTGACAACTGTCAGACACTCAATTGGCAAGTTTGCTTGCCCTTCTGAGTAAGGGTAGGTAGGTGCTAGATGAATCTTCAAATGCATTTATGCTTCAAGGCCAGGAACTTGAACCATCTGCAGCCATACCAGCGAGCAGGCTGCATTGTGAGCAGGTTGAATCTTTGGTTTTTTGGAGTGTGGCAGGAGAACTTGCAAATGATCTTCCTTCCATAGCGTAAGGAAGTATGTGACTTGAATAACTCAATTTTGTGTACAAATCCTGCTGTTCTACTGATTTCCCAGATTATAATTGGATTTGAAGTACTGTAAATGTTACATTCTAGAAATGGACAGTGCTTTGAAAAACCTGTGCATGCACTTATGAGTGATTTTTTGTTGTTGCTTTTATGTTCTTGACCTCACGCTTTAAAGAGCACAATTTATTTCTAGACCTGTTAGAAGAAAGAATTGATTGGGTATGGATTTGAAGGCTTTAATGGTAGCATGTCATTATGCTGAAGTTCAGTGCTGCTCTAGAATTAAATCTAGAATTGCCCTGTGACTTCATCTGCAATACTGTCATACACCGCACCATCTTGTAGAGCACTGTCTCTAACTGTGGCCAAGTTTGGCGCAGATGAGAGGGGCCTGTGGACCCATCTTTTCCTTGTTTCCATTCTCACTTGTAGAGATGAGAGAGAAATCTAGAATTTGATATTTTAAGTCACTTAAGTCAGGATATGGATGTTGGTCTTGAAACGCTGAGCTGTCTGCAGAAAAATTGGCAGCTCTTAAAGGGCTGTAGCAATTGAATACGTTTTGTTACGTTGGTCCTAAGGTGTATTGTGAGGTATGTTTGATTCCCTCAGGGTGTATTGAAGTTACACATTTGGATCTTTTACCTGGTTTTGTTAGGTTGGTCCTAAGGCGTATTGTAAGGTATGTTTGATTCCTTCGGGATATATTGAAATTACACATTTGGATCTTTTACCTAGAAATGGAACTGTAGGTTGATTGTGTTACTATACATTGCAAGAATGATTTCAGCTGACTTGGGCAAATATTTCTAGAAGCTTGGTTGAAATACTTCATACTCAGGCTTGGTACTGGTGGTTGTAGTTACAAACATTGGAGGTGCTGATACCAAGAAGCTCTGTTCAAGCTGGATATTCAGTAGCTGTCACAGACAGATGAGCTTCAATTCCTTATGCTTGTGTGAACACTAAAATCCATGCTACGTGTTCTCACAGCTTCCAGGTGTTTGGTATAAAATACAATCAAATGTTGAATCATCAGATAAACCAGTCTTGGTTCATTATGGGCTGTTTGGATGCAGGGATTGTTATAATATCTGAGGATATGATGAGATAATTGCTCGTTACTTTAGGAAGGGGGTGTGTGTATTTTGCAAAGGTGACATAAATCCATTCTGTGACTATTGCCAGTTTCTCAGGCTAAAGGCTGTTGAATTGGAATTAGGAAATTAACATAAGGGTAATTGCATACATGAAACGAAAACACAACAGAATGTGGAGGGAGCCTGTGAAATCTGACCTCCTTGAGGGGAAATCCAGATAATTACTTAGATAGAATAGAATGTTCAAATAAACCCAAGCATTTCCTTTTAAAGCTGACCTGTCTCTGATCTGTTCTGTTGGAGGGGTACATACTTGAACATTTTCAGTTTGAATAGAGGAACATTTTTTAAAAGGCATTTCAGTTTCTTGGCTCAGGATGTGAAAAAATATTTTCAAGATTAAAAAAAGAGGAGGAACTTGTTGACAGGATTGTGGGTTGGAAGAATGTGCTTCTAAATAAGAAATGAGTTTGGGGCTATGACGCACACTTCTGATTACAGGGGTCAGTGCATTTAAGTAGCATTTTCAGTGTTAGAAGGAGGAATTTGGCTTGCTGCTTCTGAACAGTTCTCACTCCTAAGAGGTACTGTGTAGAAGTGTGAGGTTTCAGAAGAGATGGGTGTCTCAACCACATTGATGTATGTAAAATAACCATTCTATATGGAGAATGTGGTCCTTGCAATGAATGAATTGGAAGACCTTAGAGTTTCATTTGTTACTGCAGTTCTTCCTATAATTTCTGTGTGTTACAGGACTGAATTTTTAAGATTAGTGGAAAAAATCAGCAGTAGTGCATTGGTAAATGAAGTTACAGTGTCCATATGTCTTGTGCCGCTGATTAAGTCTTTGCATAATGCCATTTTTCCCTAATCTTCCTTGTGTTCAGCATCCTGTGCAACTAATCCTACCTCTTAATTTTGCCAACAGAACACGTTAGAAAATTTGTTTGTGTTGGTGGACATGATGAAATACCTTCATATGGTACTGTTACCAAGTTCCATCTGGTTTGGTTTTGTTGTCTGCCTTGTTGGTCAAGATCACTCTGCTTTTAGTTTTCTCATAATGTTATTACTTCATTGCCTTTATTACAGCTCTTCAAGTCATTATTCAGAATGTTCATACAAGTAGGGAAGTCTCCATGGGTTTCACTTCATCAGATCTTCCTATTAGCATTGTATGAAGACATTTCACATTTTCCATATGCTTTTATGGATACAGTAATTCAGTAGCCATATGGAGGTATTGGGTAACTGTATGGTGTGAGCTGGTTAACTCTGGACAACACATTTTTGTTATAGTCTTTTCTTGCTTTGAAAATGAGTAAAGTATTTCAGAGTCGTAGGGTTTTAGACATTCATTATTGTCTTCTAATTTCTTCTGGGCTCTGGAGGTTTCTTTCTTTATCTGTATGTTGTCCTTTTTACTGATCCATCATTTGTATTCCTCAGGAAAATGGGGTTTCTACAGAAGTGTTATATTCTGAAGCTGGGGGGTTTAATTCTGCCATTCAGATATGAAAAGCAAATATCGTTAAGCAGGAATAATGAATGTTGGTCATCTCTTCTCCCCAGGAAAGAAGAAGACTCAGGAAGGTAAAAAGGGAAAGAAGGCAGTGGATGCAAAACAGAAAAAGGCCGATTTGGATTCTACTGCTGCAGATATGAGGGACTCTAAAGAGGGTGAGTTCTTAAGTATTTTATTTTAATTTTTATCCTTCTAACTATCTTTTTGAATAGGGGACACCTTTTTTCCTGTTTAGTATATTAGCATATTCTGTTAGCGTAACAAAGTGAACGTGTTTATATCGTTTGCCCAGACTTTTTTATCAGTAGGGAACTTTGGTATCAGAATTATGTCATTAAGCATGCAGGACTAACAACAGGAAAACCAAATATACTGTAAAACTTAGATGTAAATCCAGACTCCTTAGAACAGAAGAGTCTTTGGAGCTTAGTTATGCAGTCAGTATTTATTGTTATTTAGTGGAAATCAATGTCATAATATAAATATTGTTTATGTTAAGTTAGAAGAAAAGGCAGAAGAAAGGTGCAGTGTACTTGGAAGTGTTTGGTAAAAATGTCTCATGCTTTTCTTTCCCACTCTGTGTGTCAGGTCACAAAGAGGAAGATGAAGCACCTTCTGTTTCTGCTGTACTGTCCCTTGAACAAACAGCCGTAATTCAGGAAATGGTAAATCAGGATGTACTTCCAAAGCTGATGATCCCCAGTCCTAACAGTGAACCACAAATGGTAACTGAAGATAAACAAGGAGAAGCAATAAACTGTGCATCAGACGATTTTGATGATGATGATGAGGAGGATGATGAAGAGGAGATAGAAGATGAAGAGGAGATAGAAGATACCAATATGCCTAAAGAAAATGCTGAAATGCCTTTGGTATGTGAAGAGAAGTTAGACTGCATGGAAGAGCAAAAGAGTACATCAGAAGAATCTCCAGAAAGCTCTCCAAAGAAAAAACTGGTTGTGAAAATTCCAAAAGCAAGAGGTGAGTCAAATGGGGATGTTCCAGAAACATTCATGTTTCCCTGTCAGCATTGTGAGAGGAAGTTTACAACAAAGCAAGGACTTGAACGCCACATGCACATCCATATATCTACTGTTAACCACGCTTTCAAGTGTCGATACTGTGGGAAAGCCTTTGGTACTCAAATTAACAGGCGCAGACATGAGCGACGCCATGAGGCAGGGCCAAAAAGGAAACCATTCTTAACACTAACATCCTCACAGCACTTGGATAATGTTTCTGATAACCAAGTAATTGTGGATGATGGTCTTAAAGATGACCTGAATGTTTCCAGTCTTGTGCAAGACTCTGTTGTCTTGGATTCTGAAAAGGTTTCCCAAGAAATGTCAAACTCTGCTTTTGCTGAGGAAAATAAGGAGCCCAAAGAATTACATCCATGCAAATACTGCAAAAAGGTTTTTGGAACTCACACCAACATGCGGCGGCATCAGCGTAGGGTTCATGAGCGTCATCTTATTCCCAAAGGTGTCAGAAGAAAAGGATTCTTTATTGAAGAGACACCACTTCAGACAGAGCAGGCCCCCCCAGTCCAGAGTGTATATATAGCAAGTACAGAAATAGAAGAGGAAGGTGAAGTAGATGACGTCTATATTATGGATATTTCCAGCAATATCTCTGAAAATTTAAATTATTACATTGATGGTAAAATTCAGTCCAATAGCAGCACTAGCAACTGTGATGTGATTCAGATGGAGTCCAACTCTGCAGAGTTGTATGGGCTAAATTGTATCATCAGTCCAGTCACAGTGGAAATATCCCCAACTTTAAAGGTTACACAGACACATGTGAATGAACCTCCGAAGGAGCCCTCTAGCAATGGGAGCAATGAATCCAAAAAGAGGAGAACTGCCAGCCCTCCTCTTGTACCAAAAATAAAAACTGAAATAAACCCAGCACCTATAACTCCTACTAGTTCCTTAAATCTTCCTCTCAGCATTTCAACAGAAAGCTTACCTTTTCAGAAAGAAAAAGGTGTTTATTTGTCATCAAAATTAAAACAGCTTCTTCAGACACAGGACAGTAAGAAGATAACTCCATCAGGAGAGATCCCTAAACTAGGACCCTCTGTTACATCATCATCACCTATTTTGCCTTCAGTATCCAGTAGATTCAAAAGAAGGACCAGCTCCCCTCCCAGTTCTCCACAGCACAGTCCAGTACTTCGAGACTTTGTCAAATCAGGTGAGGGAAAAACTGTGTGGAATGATAATATTCGGAGTTCAAAAATGCCAAAGTTAGAAAGCCACAGCAACTCACCTGCTTGGAGCTTGACTGGAAGGGAGGAGAAAGAGACTTTGAGCCCTCTTTGCTTTGAAGACTATAAAATATCAAAAGACTGGACAGCAGCTCCGACTTTTGGCAGTGTGTGCAACCAGCAGCCACTGGATTTATCTAGTGGTGTGAAACAAAGGTCTGATACCAAGAATAAGAATCAGGTTCCCTGGGAATCTGTTTTAGATTTAAGTGTGCATAAGAAGCCTTGCAGTGATGCTGAAATTAGGGAATATAAAGAAAATTCCATACAGCCAACCTGTAGTGGTGTTAAAAAGAAGAAACCAACCACTTGCATGTTACAGAAGGTTCTGCTGAATGAGTATAATGGAACGGATGCAGCCACAGACAGCACGCTCGGGGTGAACAGGAGTGTGAGCCCAAGCAAACCGCTGGAGCCTCAGGCAGAACCTGACATGAATCCCAATCTGTCTGCATTGTCTTCTGTTGACTCTCAGCCCCTTAGTTCTTCTGTTTCCCCTGTTCCACAGGCATCTGCTGTACCTTCCATGTGCCAGCTGCCTCCTTTGTTAACACCAACCAATCCTCCTTCCCCACCTCCCTGTCCACCCATGTTAACAGTTGCTACATCACCTCCTCCCCTCCTTCCCACAATGCCCTTATCAATTCCAGAAGTCTCTGCCAGTGCCACTTACACTTCTTCTTGTCCATCACCACTCTCTAACACTACTACCCAATCCCCGCTACCAGTTCTTTCACCTACAGTTTCTCCTTCTCCATCTCCTGTTCCTTCTGTTGAACCTCTTATTTCTGCTGCTTCACCTGGTCCTCCTACACTCTCTTCCTCGTCTTCCTCCTCGTCTTCCTCCTCTTTCTCCTCTTCTTCATCTTCATCATCTCCATCTCCCCCTCCTCTTTCTGTAGTTTCTTCTGTTGTTTCCTCTGCTGATAATCTGGAAAATACTTTCCCAATAATAAAACAAGAAGAAGCTGAAACTGAACAGCAGAAAGCAGGAGAAGATCCTCATGCTTCAGGTGAATCCGGGGTAGTGCAGGAAACATTCAACAAAAGCTTTGTGTGCAATGTCTGTGAATCACCTTTTCTTTCCATTAAAGACCTAACAAAGCATTTATCCATTCATGCTGAAGAATGGCCCTTCAAATGTGAATTTTGTGTACAGCTTTTTAGGGATAAGACAGACCTGTCAGAGCATCGCTTTCTGCTTCACGGAGTAGGAAATATCTTTGTTTGCTCGGTCTGTAAAAAGGAATTTGCTTTTTTGTGCAATTTGCAACAGCATCAGCGGGATCTCCATCCAGACAAAGAGTGCACACATCGTGAGTTTGAAAGTGGGACTTTGAGACCCCAGAATTTTACTGACCCCAGTAAGGCAAATGTGGAGCACATGCAGAGCCTGTCAGAAGATTCTTTGGAACCTTCTAAAGAGGAGGAAGATGAAGATCTAAATGATTCCTCCGAAGAGCTTTATACTACTATAAAAATAATGGCTTCTGGAGTAAAATCTAAAGATCCAGATGTTCGTATGGGCCTCAATCAACACTACCCAAGCTTTAAACCACCTCCATTTCAGTATCACCATCGTAATCCTATGGGGATTGGAGTTACTGCAACAAACTTCACTACCCACAATATTCCGCAGACTTTTACTACTGCCATTCGATGCACAAAATGTGGGAAGAGTGTTGATAACATGCCTGAGTTACACAAACACATACTGGCCTGTGCATCTGCCAGTGATAAAAAGAGATACACACCTAAAAAGAACCCAGTACCGCTCAAACAGACAGTGCAGCCCAAGAATGGCATGTTGGTTATAGCTGGCCCTGGGAAGAACGCCTTTAGACGTATGGGTCAGCCTAAAAGACTTAATTTCAATGTTGAGATTAGCAAAATGTCCTCAAATAAACTCAGAATCAGTGCATTGAAAAAGAAAAACCAGCTTGTCCAGAAAGCTATCCTGCAAAAAAAGAAAGCTGCTCAGCAGAAGGCAGACTTGAAAACTCATCCGTCCGAGTCAGACCCTCACATCTGCCCCTACTGTAATAGAGAGTTTACTTACATTGGCAGTTTGAACAAGCACGCATCATTTAGCTGCCCCAAAAAACCCATCTCTCCCTCTTCTAAAAAGAATTCTTCCAAAAAGGGTGCAAGTCCTTCACCTGCAAGCAGTGAGAAAGGCAGTAACCAGCGCAGGCGGACAGCAGATACAGAAATCAAAATGCAGAGCATGCAGCCTCACTTGGGCAAGACCAGAGCACGGACCTCAGGACCTGCGCAACTGCAGCTTCCTTCTGCATCCTTCAAATCAAAACAAAATGTTAAATTTGTACCTTCCATTCGCTCTAAAAAGCCAAATTCATCATCGTCACTGAGGAACTCTAGTCCTGTGAGAGTGTCCCGAATGTCCCACGTTGATGGGAAAAAGACTAAGGGGGTCGGTAAGAGCAGTTCCTCTGGAATCTCAGGCAAAGCCTCCCGGAAATTGCACATCAGAATACAAAGGAATAACAAAACTGTTTTGTCAAATAAGTCTGTGGCAAGTAAGAAAAAGGCAGACAGATTCATGGTGAAAGCTAGGGAGAGGATTGGAGGACCTATTACACGAAGCCTACAGCAGGCAGCAAATGCAGAGGCAGCAGAAAACAAAAGAGATGAAAGCAGTACAAAGCAAGAACTGAAAGATTTCAGGTAAGCATTTAATTTGAAGTTGAAACAACACAGGAACACGTTGCTTGCTGGTTTGCCATAATTTGTGGTCTTTTTTGGTTTGTTTGTTTTTTTTTTTCTTTTTGAGTTTCTCATACTTAAATAAAACAAAGTTGTTTCCTAAACCATGATTAAGTAGCTGTCATACTGAGGTATGATGTACATACTGGATGCATTCTGTCATGTTGTCATGAAATAATACATAGTTTGTATAGAGAATGTCTTTTAATTATAAACTGAATTGAAAACTCTGGAAAAAAAAATGTTAGTACCTGAATGCAAATAAACTGAACGTCATTAAACTTAATGGTATGGGAGACACTGAGCTTGTATTTGATACCTGGCATATATGGGGGCCTAAAACCTTTCTAGATTTAGTTTATGGTGGTTGGTTAAGCTAAAAATCATGATTGCGTTTTTTGCTCACTAAAATGACTTGCATTGTTGGTCTTGAATAAAAGCATTCTCTGCATATCTTTTAAAAACCAAACCATGACCAAATACTTCGAAGATGTGTGTACATTTTGAGTCAGATCAGTGAATACTTAAAAGAAGGGAAATAGATGTGTAAGAAAACTTACATGAACATGTAAATTTGTTAAAAGTTTCATGCTCTTACATTGCAGTATAAACAAATTTTATAATGAAAGTTCTATTTCTTTTTGAGAAGAACTGTTTTAATCACAAGAAAGCATAATACTTCAATAAATAAATAAACTCTTAATCTACGTGCCTGAGTCCCGACTTACGTCTTCATGTAGTCTCTCAAATCATTAGGGTGCTTTCCAGATTGTTTGTAACTGCTAGTTGCAAGCTCCTACCTAGCCTGCTGGAATTGAATACAGGTGTGTGATTTGCCCAGTAACTTCCACAAAGTTCACTGGTAGTTAGGAGTTCTTTTGGTTTTGGTAATTGCAGTGCGTGTCTGTGCTTAACACTAGAGTTATGGCTGAAGGTAGTATTTTTTAATCAAGGTAATTGACAGTGGAGGAACTGGCAGCCTCCTTCAGAACAAGCAGAATTTATCAAGTGTTAGAATCCAGCCTTTGCAGCTTGTGTGTCTTACGGTGAAGACCTCCTAGGTGAAAATGTTGAGGAAATGCTTTGTAAAGTAAAGGTTCAATATAACAGAATTGTTTCAAAGCGCTAAAGGGGAACTTGACTTAAAATAGTCAATACCCTACTTAGGACCTGTTGAAAGAGAAAAGTGTTACTGGAATTTGGAGACTAATGGGGTAAAAAAAATGCCTTTAAGGAACAAGAAACATCTACCAAGCCTGTTCTCTCAGAACATAAACATATCGATGTTACTTAGTTCTCATCAGCTGCTCCTTTAGTGTTGTGTGAAACTCTATTTTGCATGGTGCCAGAACAGACCAGTGGACTTTGAGGCTAAAGTGACACATCTTTCCATTTAAATTAATCATTTGGCCTTGGGCAAAATAATGGAGTACTTGAAAATCGATGCATATGGAAAGTGTTCAGTAGTATTCGGGGTAAATCACAGTTGACCTGGGGTAAGATTTCCTTGACTCTCGCAAATGCTGTTAGTTTACTTTGGCAGCTTGCAGCCTTGACTGGTTTAATGAATCGTTAATGCTAGTAGAATTCTTGCATTTTGTTTCTGCAGTAAGTAATGTTCACAGATCTAGGTAGTGTAGTCAACTTTGGTTTTCTATCAGGTATATAGTATGAAGAACTCTTTTGCCTTCATACACTATTGTCAGCACAGGCTTTGATTCTACTCTGTGTAGGCACTGTATTTTTTCTTTCTTCCGGGAAATCTTAATTCTTCATATTTTTTTCATGTAATATGTGTCTCCAGATGTGTTTTCCACCTTTCAGTTTCTCTGTGTAAACATACTCCATTCACAAAGAGTTTGTTTTGTCATTTATCTTCAGTTTTTTGTCTTTTATTTTCTAGGAATCTCCTGTAAAAACAAAACAAAATCCTTTAATGACATGGTAGAGCTGTTGCATGCTCAACTTAGGATAAGCACTACGTCAATGGATGTGAAATCCACCAAGCTTGCGAAACCAGCTGAAGCTGACTCACAATCATAAAATGGCCTTCAGGCTTCTTGCTAATAGTCAGGGTCAGGCTTAGATTGTCTTACTCCATGCCTGACACATGCTGGGCTCTGGGATGATTCAGTTAGAAGGGTACTATTCAAAACAAAACCCATGTGAAACCACCAAAAAAATAGTGGGATTAACTAAACCAAATCTACCTTTGTGTTTGCGTGGATTCGGGACTTGTCTGTACCTTCATGAGTGGCATGCAGGCAGGTCAGTGGTGTATTTGGCAAAGCAGGATCCGTGATTTTGTTGATAATTCAGTGTAGGTTCAGGGACAACAAATGTTGCTGCACTCAAAGTATTTTTGTCATGTTTTTAGTTTCTTTCGTCTAACTGAATCAGTAGAGGCCAACCTAGCACCACAGAATCTCCTTCCCACCTCCTCCTCCTTGCTTTCTGAGTCTTTTAGATATCCAGTATACAATGGGGGAAAAGCCTGATTTGGCTGTTTTATGGATTTTTTCCAAATTCCTATTTATACATACAAATGAAACTTTATATAGCAATGAAATACTGATATCAATTTCTAAATACCATATATATGATGAATGCATTGTATCTTTTTATTGATAAGAAGGCTATAGACCAGGACTACATACCTGTATATTTTGAAAGTTAAATATATAATTACTCAGAAAGGTTGTACACCTCTATCTAATAACTTAAGACAACAAATTAGTCTGTTGTTGATAAACAGCTTTTTGTGGAAATGCTGTTTCTCGTATGTTCATACAGCTTTCAAGATTAATGACAGAATGGATGGAAAAATGACTCGTTTCTTTACACAAACACCCCTTTTATTTTTTGTCTTGACTTAAAAAAGTAATCTACCTCTTAAAATTTGTAGTTTAATACTTTGTTTGGTGAATTTGTGCCACTTTAACTTTCACTTTCACTATCATTCCCATTTTGTTACATTTCTGTTATGGGGACTTTATGTTGAAATACTGTATAAAAGCATTTGTAGCAAGTTTAAAAAAAAATAAAATATTTAAAATTATTTAAATTGTTTTGGACACTTCAATTGTACTATATGTGATTTGCATTTTACATCAATTTCAGTTTGTTTTCCTTTTGGGTTGTTAATCTTGGAGCATGTTCCTGTATTAAAGTTTGCTGTTAGTTATATTGTTTCTTTTATTGGAGAGTGATATAAAGACTATTCTAATGAAAACATTAAAAATTACAACTTGATGTAAAAGTGGGGTTGTCCTTGCTTTTGAACATTATGGCCTTGCTGAAGGTACTGTAAATGCAGGTAAGCAACTGAAGGAGGATTTTCTCCTCCAGCACAATGCATTGAGTGAGTTGCAGATCTGTGTAAGTTCTGGTGGTGTTGCAAGCGCTTAATGACCAACTAGATGGAACTATCCTGACACATTTTTATATAACTGTAACCATTAAAGTCAACTTTTTACAAACTTGTGGGACACTTGCCTTTTGTGTGGAAATGAGATGGACCAGTAGCAGAGCAACAGTGTACATCTAGAAGGATTTAAGTGTGCTTGCGTCCCTTAGTGGTCTACACCCACGTCACTGGAGCCAACTTCATAGCAGATTGATGCTTCTGAGTTAGGTCTGGATTCTCATTTTTTAATTGAGGACACAATAAATTTGTATTAATTAAAATGACACACTTTTAACTTTTTTTGTACTGTGCTGTTCTATTTGATGTGCTTTAAACTTGTGAAATAGTTTGATTTATAAAGTACATGTGAAGAGTGTTGGTTCCGAGAGTTTTGGATTGTTGTATTCCATCACCAAGATGTACATTCTGTCTCCTGCAGTGGAGCTGGAAGCATCTGTGTCCATAATAGTGTGGCCGTTGGATGGAATAATGTAGTATCATTAGCACCGTCAGTATTACAGTAGCCAATTTCTTAACATATTACTAATCCAATAGTAAATTAATATTTTATGTAGTTGTCTATTAAAATTAGTACTTCTGTTTGAGTAAGATTCTTCGGCAAGAACTCCCTTGTTATTTTCTGATGTGACATATCATTCCTTGAACACATTATCCTCTTGAGAGCCAAGTTTTCTGAATTTGAGTGAAGAGGAAAATTCTGGTACAATGAGGCAGGAGTTCTAACTTTGTTCCCTGGGTGTTTTTGCAGGCACATCTCTGTTGGGTACTATACACTGCAGTTTGGTAGCTGCGCTGTGATGGAAAGGGTGAATTCTAGCCTAGCTCACAGCAATGGTTATGTGGTAGGACAGCCACAGTAAAGGGTTTTTATATTGAGTGGGTTTTGCTGTATTTACCTAAGTGAAAACATTTTGGTTTGCATACCCACAGTTGTATTTGGGTAGATAGAATTAGGGAACATAAAAAGGTAAAAACTCTTCCATAGTTTTGAAGTTGCTGAGGATGGGGCCTAAACTTCCCCTTACCTACTTGTTACCACATCTTTCATCTCTTGCTGACAAGTGAAATACGAGTTGGTGTTTGATCTTGCTGTAGTGTTGGTGTTTTGATCAGCATGTAAGGGTTTATTAGAGATGTCTAGCAGTGAACTGATCCTAAATAAACCAGTTTCCATCCTTCATTCTTTAATATGATGGCAATGGTTTGTTGCCGTTGTCTGTACTGCTCCTCTGCTGTGATATTAAATCCTGTGGTGCCCCAAGGGTGTTGCTACACTGAGATGTTCACATGTGTTTGCACGTGCCAGTTCTCAAGAGGAGGGCTCTATGATGGACATCTCTATTCCAAAGTGAGAGCTAATAATCAGGGAACAAATTTCAATCCTAAATAGGCACCTCATCATAGATGGGAAATTTAAAACTTTATAGTTACTGTTGCATCTCATCTGCATGGTTGAATTTTTGTGGCTTGTATAACTGCCTCTTTATGATCTGAATGCAACAATAAAGCTGTAACGATGCACACAAAGTGCTGACGTTGCTTGAAATGCATCCAGACGGGCACTGAAAGCAATTAAACTTGTCCTGTTTACCAGACTGACATGCTGCTGGCAATCAGATGTCAGTTTAATAAAAGCAGTAATGCTGCAGTGTGTGTGGAGATGGGAGACGTATCGCATTGTGATTACTCATTAGCCAGCTTACTAGAAGGAGTTAAGACCAGCTCATATCAGAGAATGTCTTGAATGTCGTACTTGACACCCTGCATACGGTGTTTCCTGCCTTGATCTGCAAGTTCGTCGCCCTTCCTTTGTGTAAGATAACCTGTAGTTGATTTAGGTTAGTGTATTTCTGATACTATGTTTTGTCAGCATTTGGTATTATAAGCCTCTTACTTGAAGTTTAATTTAGTTCCTGATGATCTTCTTCATGGAAATGTAGAAAATTAGATCCCGGCAATTTGATTTGTGAGTTTTCCATTTCAAGTGCAGAAATGAATAGCACTCTTCTTACTGAGGTTTGGGACTTCATCTCCAAAATTATGGGGCCAGTTCCAGCTGTTACTGGAGTCAAGTTCAGCTGAGTTGCAGGTAATAACCTGTGACAGATAAATAGCTTGTGAATGACCTAAAAAATGTAACTTGGAAGACCTCACATACTAATTCTAGCTTTTATTTACTGCATGTGTGATCTGAATGAGTCACGTGATGTTCTACTTCTATTCCTGCTGAAAATGAGCTAAAGGACAGATTCTGAGCCCCAAGTGCTTGCTGTTCTGGATCTGAGCTTTGTGGTGAGTTGTGAAAAAGAGGTAAACTACAGCAGCTATTCAGTTAAACTCGTAAAGAACTAGAAAGAAACTCTTGGGACTAGCTTGAAATTTCATAGTAGTAACTGAAGACATTTTGATACCAATATAGAGCAAAGCTGCTTTGGGGTCACCCCCATGCGATATTTATAATAGAATATCAGTCCTTGTAGAATTAATGCTACATTGTGTTTGGTGGTTGTAGGATCTAGCTTGAGTTTTGAAGAGAACAGCTAGGAGCTGTTGAGCTTAAATCTCACAGACGTCTAACGGGAACCCTGTAAAGCTTCACCTACACAATAATCCAAGTTACTTTCTGAAGCAGATTGCTTCATCTAAGCTTTGTGGATGGACAGTTACCCAATATCAATGAACTGACAGTTCACACCTGCTCAAGAGATGTCTTGGAAAACACTTGGGAATAAAGTACAAATTAAAATGCTTAAGAGATTTCAAAGAAGCTGGTGTTCTGATGGCATTGAACCCCCACAGTGTTCTATTGATGTATGGGATGTATTTTAATTCCAGAGTTGTACACTGTATTTTGGGTAGAAACCATGTCACATAACACAGGGTGGAGCTGCTCTCTAATGAATAGCAGCTGTAATAAAAAGGTGGTATGTGTAGGACCTCCCAGTAGTGGAAGAGTGGGAAGGTGAGGAGAGTAATTGTGTTTCAGAGCAAGGGGCAAGTAACAATACTAAGAGAGGCATGATACAGTAATGGTCTATTACACGCACCAAATAAGACAATTAGAAATTTTAATGTCACTAAAGATGGATCTTTATGCCATATATATGAGTGTCTCAATGTCACTTCCTGAGCTTGCTTTGGGATATTGACTTTGCAATATAAGTTAAGGTATTTTTTGAGTGAAATTAATACTGAGTTCACACTTCAGTGCCGCTGAAGTCGGTGCTGCTGTGTGCTCATCACTTGCAGACAGGCAGAGGTCACCCCCAATGATTAAAATGAAAGTAGATATTGGACCCAGTAGTGGGAAAGGAAACTGTTGGTATGAGCAGGGTCTAATGCAAGATTGCTGGTGGAACTGGGAAAGGAGGTACCAGAGTCCTATTGCTCTGCACCAATCTCTTCAGCCACTTATAAACCTCTTCCTTAGTTCAGAGGAAGCCTTCTTGCTATTGAGGCACCTCTGACTACTCTTTCCTGTGCGTACTTCATCGCTTTGCATTCTCATTTTGCAGCTTCTGCACATTTACTTCTCCCAGTAAGACTGAAAATGCTTTTTGTAGCGTGTGCTTTTGAAAGCTTGTGTTTGAAAAAGGGCATTGAGATACTGCTGGGTTGGGTTGCTTTTTTGTTAAAAGACACGTATCTGCTTCATCTTCCTAATTTACTCATAGCTGGAATGGTTTGTGGGGCGTGGTATAGTAAGTAGTGACAAGCACTTTGTGTGCATCTCTCTCTGCTTATTTTTTGTAAGGCTTGCATGTTTTACAAGCCAGACAGGGTCTCTGAGTCCTGGTTTGGATGAAACTGCCAAAGGGTTGCAAGAAACAGCTTTGGTTATTCAGTGGGTGATGTTCCATTTCTCAGAAATGCGGGCTCAGCATTCAGGCTGTGGGGTGCAAGTTGGGATCACACACTGTAGGTGTGCTGTCCTTCAGGTGAGCGGGAGAGTTGAGACTTCCACTGCACCTAATGCCCTGTGTCAGTCAAAAGGAGACTAATCTCATTCATGGGTCTGCCTCAGTAGAGTCTGCCTCAGGGGCTTTTGCAGTTTAGGCAGTGCTGATGCCTAAATGCCAATGGTAAAGTAGACATGAGGACTTTGTTTCAGGGAGGTGATCCTGTTGAGAGAGCAGTGGATATGCTGCCTGCTGAGGGTATTTGAAGGCCTGGCAGCAAGTGGAAACAGAAGAGCTCAGTCTGTTCTCACTGCAGGTTGAACCATGGGGCACGGGTGCTGCTCCAGCATAGGGCCTGGGGGGAGTTTGCATTGGGAAGTGCTCAGACCAAGCAAACCCTCTTGAGCAGATCTTGTGAGTAGCAGTTAGTCATGATCCAGCTGTGACCTGATGGTAGAGATCCCTTAGTGTTTCATTTAGGTGCTGTGATTTCTGCTAAACGTAGTGTGGAAGGAGGCAGGAAGAGGAGAGAGAACGAATTCTTCCATCATTGAGCTGCTGTGAGTTACGCACTGAAACTCTGCTGTTACTGGAGTTTGACTGAAGGTATTTTCCCCATTCATTACAGTGAATGCTTTCACTTGTCTTCCTTTTTAAATTGAAAGCACATTTTGTTCTGTGGTTTCTTTATGTAATGAGTTGTGCAGGACTCAAGTCATAGTAGTTCTGCTGCCCTTCAGTGATCATTTTGAGCTCATTCAGAGTAACTATTTCTGTGTAAAGCTAAATAAAATTTACTTAAGTCTTCCCTACATATGGTGAAAGTTTTCTCATTCTTTTCCTGTCATGAATGTGATTCAATAGATAGAGACTTCTAAACAAATTATCAGATTAGTTTGTTTGACAGCATAGAACATGTATTTGACTACTGCTATTTTTAATGCAACATTCTTTGCCTTCTGCCTCGCACAATGCTCTGTGCTGCTTTAAAAGGGCAGGAAGATGAATTGAAGATGTGATGCTATTCATCTAAATTTATAGAGCTAGACCAAGATATCTTAAAGAAACTGATAATGTCTGAGCTCAATTTGAGGTACCATCAAGGAGACTGATTTCTGGAAAGCTCTGTAGCTGAATCTCTGTAAAGTGGCTACTGTAGATCAGTAATTGCTGTTGAAAATCTAGGGATGTTTAAGTAAAATGATACCGATTTGGGGTATTTCCCCAGCTGAGTTCAGGCTTGATGTAAGATTTATTCATTTCAGCAGTCTCAGTGTTGGCTTAGTGTTTGTCACTGCAGTTAGTAGTGGTCTGAAGCAGGATTTTACTGGAAGTGGAAGTCAACAATGAAGAAACTTGAACTCTAGAGCACATGTGTGAAACAGTGCCATTCTGAAGTTACAGTGGAGGGGCAGTGATGCTTTAAAGGGATGAATTTCTCTGAAGCACTGTGGTTAGCACGCTGCTAGGAATCTTCTTGAAAGTTGAGAATGCAAAGGATTTCAGTAACAGGTTTTTCCAGTTTAGATTCATGAAAGGCCTGACCATAAAATCATAATATTCATGTTCTGTCCTTCAGCGTCACCTGACTGCAAGATAAAGTCTGACATGTTCCAGCTTTTTCACCCGTTTCATAAATACACGTCTCAAAATAGCTGCAGTACAGCACGTTAAGGTCCTTCTAGCTTAGTGCTGCTCCCCCAGTTTTGGTACACAGAGGCAGGACATCTTCCTCCTCCTGCAGGAATTCTATGGACAAACCTTTTGTTCTGCTGAAGACTTTATTTCACTTAAATAAGAACAAAAATAATTGTTCATGTAATTGGTAGTTGATGGTTTTCCAAGTCCTTGTTTCATTTATTTACTTTCCCATTAAGCAATATGCTAGTGCAAGAGAGTACATGCCAGTGGGGTTAGCAGCACCATGCTTTAGTTCGCGCTGAGAGCAGAGTGCTCAGAACTCTGTTATCCACACTCTAAACTCCCTTCCTTGCCTTTGGCCTGTAAAATTGCCTGCCCTAATTCTGCAAAGCCAGGAATTCAGGCTCAAGCGTCCAGATCTCTTTGTTTTCTCCCAGGTTGTCTATTTTGGTCTGTGTCAGCTTAGACATAGTTTTATTTTTGTTTAAGAGTAGGAGACACTTTTGATAGACCATGTTTCTGTCTATTTTTGTGCAGTGAGTTGGAGTGCATGTCTGCAATTTTGGACCATACGCTTGGGAGTCTAGAGTGTAGAAACCCTGCAAGAAAAACACACTTTAATTGAGGTAAAATGTGTACCTCAATTACCTGAGTGTTTCATGCACTGACTTTCACTGAATGTCCCTGGTGTGACCAGCAGCATCGGATCACTCTAGCCTTTGTTCCCACTGGTAGCATGGCTTATTTTTCTGGGACTTTTCTGGTGACCTAAAGTAGGAACTGGGAAGAACATTGATGGCACAAGTGTGGTGGGAGAGGAGGTGATCTGCATGAAAAACACCAGATGTATTTTGGGAATGGCTGAGAGAAGGGGGTGTGCCGGGAGCTGGCAGTTTTACTGCTGCACACTGTGTGTGTGCCGCTTGCTTCAGTGGCCTGGGAAGGTGCATGGAAGTAGGAATTTGGTTTAGACAAGTAAGGTGAAACCTAAGTATTCAGTAGGGAGTTTAACACCGCAGATAGTAACAATGGTGGTAGAACCTTCACCTTTGTTCCTGCCTCTGCTTTAAGACTGCAGATTTTCTGGGCAACCTTGGCAAATCCCTGTCCTTCTGACTCAGTTCTGCAGCGTTAAAATGGGGATTATGGGACTGACTCATACAGCAAAACACTTTCAGGTCCAAGGATAGGAGACTAAAACATGGGATTTAGTATATTTTTATTGTAGTGAGTCTCACCACATTGAGTGATTTGTCTTTAGTTGGGGTGTGCTTTCAGTTGAGAGAGAAGCTTGGGCCCTATGTATTTAAATAGTAGCATCATTTAACTTTTGGTTTAGGTTTAACTTATGGCATAGCTACTGCATTTACCAAAACTGTTTATCCTAATTTAAAAGCCCTATTGACAGAGAAATCTTGGTGTAGATGAGTCCTTCCTGCTGCCTAACACTGTGTTTCTGTGCCCTTGTTAGCATAGCATGTTTACTGATGCTGTTCCTTTCTTTTCCCACACTTTCCCCCCAGCTTATTCTGGCTAAGGCTGTTCCTGAACAATGGCCTTGGCAAAGCTGGTGTAGCGTGGGGTGTGCTACAGTGGTGCACAGTGGGGCTGGGGTACAGCCCCTCACCCCTTCCTGATAAATCCTTGTTGCTTGGCTGCATCGGCACAGGGCGCCCGGGAATTCCTTTTCCTTTGCCTGTCTCCAGTTGCCCCTCACGGGTGATGGTGGAAGCAGGTGCAAAGTGACACTGCTAAAATTAGTAATCTCAAGGGCTGTTCCTACATGTGATGGGGGCATTTCAGCTCCCTCCCTGCTCCAGGATCCGCTTCCCTGGCAAACCCTGGGAGATCCTCCTAAACCGGCAGGAATCCAGTGTTTCTTTAAGGAGTCTCTTTAAACACGGAGTTCTCAGTCCAGTTTAATGCCAGGACAGAGCAGAGCACCCTTTTCCTCACTGCCTTGGTAAAGCAAACATCATGGCTCTGCAAGTACTTTGCCATGAAGAAGTCCAGTCTGTCTAGAAAAACAGTCCCTCTTTGTCTTCTTCCTCTAATCCTTGACTTCTAAACAGTAAACCAATGACCTATTTGCTCTAAAGCAAGACGGAATTAGGGGATGAAGGATCCCTCGGTTCTGGGAGAGGATGAGGAATGTGCATCTGGAAATGTGTCTGAAAATGCAGGTCAGGTTTTCTCTTTGGATTTGAGGCTTTGGTTTTCTTTTGGTTGAGGTTTCCCACGTGGTCTTGTTGCATGCAGTAGCACACACGTGTTATTGGTTGTAGGACTTCTACAAGTCATAATGAATTCTGTGACATGAAGCATTACTTAAATGGAAACCAAATAAAAAGAACTGAAAATTTCTCTCTTGTAGTTGAAGAACTGAAGCCAAAAAAACTAACTCATTTGGGATATTCTGCTCTGTCCCTTTGTAACTGCCCTTACACGGGACAACAAAATCCAGCCTTTGGTGACCTCCTTGTTACCACGTTGTGATTCTTGCTCTTTAGATGGGTGCTTCAGTGTTCCATTCACAACGGCTGCAGAGTAGGATGTACATATAACAATAGCAAAACGTTTGGTAAGGGTTTTAACCACAAACACTGAGTTGAGAAGAATGGAAGTGCTTAATCTTCGGAATGTCTGTGGTTTTGCTTCTCTGTCATAATGGAAAACTTGGCACTTGTGTAACACTGTGCTCCAGAACCTGGGTGTAAGGACAAACAGCTTGAAAGGGTGCACATTGAACTCTAAAAATAACCGGGAGAAAACCCCTGATTTTCACATTTGCTTTGATGTGTAATGAAATGATGTTTCAATGCTGTTCCTTTGGCAGAACATGAGTAGTTGGGTTTGGTGGGACTTCTGAAGGATTTGTGTATGGAAGGTTGGGGTGAAACTACAGCAGGTCTGGGAGGTGAGGGGGGAGCTGACGTCCGTCTGCATGCACCAGAGAGGCTCAAGAATGTGCAAGATGGCAAAAGATGCTGAATGCATAAACAAATAGGGGGTGATTTTTGTGTCTTTTAGCATAAGAAGTTGAACTCTGGTATGCATTTGAGCTGAGGTTGTATGTTTAGAACAGCGCCATAAACCCTTCTGCTTCCCTTGCTTTGACTCATGTTTTCATGCTTACTGACATCAGTCAATGGAGATGTAAGAAGCTCAAATAAAACCTCTGGTTTTCACTTCCCCTTTGGGATTCATGCAGTTAGTTTTAGGTTTGAGGTGAAATAATGAATCGTGCACTAAAGGCCTTGGGGCAGCGCTCGCTGCAATGGCCTCTGTGTGTCACCGTCAATTCTGTCAGTGCTGCAGTGGCAGAAGCATGGTGCAGGTTTTAACCTTGGGAAAAATGACCAGCTCTGGTATGATGCTTATGGAAAGTGAAGTTTCTTTTATGTAAATCTGTATTTTAAAACCCGCTATGGACTGTCCTGAGCAAACAGACTGTGACTCTTCTCTTTGCTCTTTATGTCACTGTGGATTCATCAGTCCCAGTTGGAGGGTCTGGGACATGGGGTGGGAGCCTGGATGCTGCTTCCAGTTGATGCTATGTGCTTCGTGCTTAAAAAACTTTTATCAGGGTAAATTCAGAACAAGGCAAAACCTCTTCTTGCCTTCAGATGCGGCTGTCAGTATTTGCAGTGTGGGTGGAGTGTATGGTTTTTACTTACACCTTAGTAAAGCCCCTATAGGGCCCTAAAGCAAGTCTCTGCTTTATGCCCCCAGTGCCCTAATGCATGTGTATGGGTTTCTTTTGCCTCTCTGTACAGTTACAGGCTCCGCGTGGCCTCTAGATGTCCTTCCTCCTCTTCATGTAACACCAGCACCAGGCAATGCAAGAAATCCAACTGCATCGCACCCCACTTCCTTAAGGAATAGACTCTTCTGCATGTCCAACCGCACCAGGTAGGGCAATGCAGCTGGGTGCTGCCACGGGAGGATGCGTAGGGCTGCTTGTCCTGTGCCTCTGTGGGCAAGGAGATGCTACACAGGAGATACCAGATACAGATATTGCCCGAGCCTCAGGAAACCCGATGGTGTTGCCCTTGTAAGTGGTTGCTGATAGGAAAGGAGGTGTAAAGCAGGATAGCTGTGTCAGAAGTGGGGCCTCTTGGTTAAATCCAGTGCAAGGGATACGGTCTTCGCTAGTGGTATGTATTTGTATACTCTGGATCAAAAGGATCTGTTGGGGCAGAGTCAGCTCTTTCGCCCCATGGAAGATGTGGGGACAGTTTTCATTCATTTATGAGCTTTTAAAACATGAGGCGTTCTGTTGCTCCTCTGGATGCTGGGGGGGGGGCTTGAAAATGGTGATAATTTTGGTGAGGATGGGGTTTGTCCCCATCTTAGAAGAAAGTGCTGCTTGTATCTGATCGTAGTACAAAGTGCTCTGAATGTGTAAGTGCTGAACAAATTACTAACTGACCAAAAAAAAAGTATGCCTGGGAATGTGTGTTGTGCCTGGCTGCTTTGGTTGGATGCCAGAAGCTCCAGGGCCACTATTACAATGCAAATTGCACTGTTACAATAACATACAAAGACGCTAGCTGGGGTTGTGGTGAGATAAACTGGTGTAATGAAGCTTATAGGGGCTGGGACAAATTAATGACCTGGCCCAGTGGTGTTGGTGAAGCTGAATGAATTTCCTGGTGGTTGCCTTTACACAAGACAGTGTCTTCCGCTCCTCATTTCCCTGTCTGTAATTCACAGACAGCTCCTTTATACTGCTGTAATGGCTAAGGAACATGATACATGTGTAAAGCTAAAACTGTGCCAGCAAAATCAAGATACTGCAGCCTGAAATTTGCTCTTTGTTAAGTATGTTCAGAAAAATAACTTTTGGGGGACAAATTAGTGAGATTGTGAAGTCTATTGTCTCCTGAATGATGGGAGTGTTTGCTAATGAAATGTTAACATCCCTCCCTGAGGCACAGACTGTTCAGTTGTGGGAAGCATTAACACAAAACTAACTTTACACAAAAGTGAAATCGTGGGCATCTTCTCCCTGCTCCCAGCTCAGTGTAATGGAGCAGATGCTCTGACTACTGATTCTTAAAGCTGACACTGATTAAATGCAACTCTCTGTGTTTTCAGGTACTAAGAACTTGGAAAAGGTGAGGTGAAGTGATCCTCAAGCATTATCCCCTCCTGCTTTTTCTCACATGAGATGAAACAGGTTCCTCAGCAGGTAACAAGGACAGTGGTTTCTTCTGCTGGAAGCACTGGCTCGCTTGCTGTCACATCGTCCTTCCTTCCAGAGGGAGAGAGCACGGAGCAGGCCTCCTGCCGTCTCCAGAGAGTGATGAGCTGTGGCTGCTGGTGAGGGGTGATCTCGGGGTCCCCTGTGCATGGAGTCCACATGTCCACATCCAGCATTGAGAAGTGTTCGGACATTTGCAGGCAGATGAAGCGTGTTCAGAGGGTTGATGGGTCTGGATGAGTCTCCTCTTCCTGGTGGAACACAGAGGGGTTTAACATACTATGCAATTCAATTTTGAAAAGACTGTTACATCCTTTTAGTTCCTACTTTACATCCTAACGGGTAACGAACGAGGCATCCCATGGAAATCCATGAGGGGAGTGGTAGGTTTTACTGAGGTTTCCACATCTGAAGTCTGGGAGAATCCCAGTCTCTTGACTTTGTACCATTAGCTTTAATGGGCATGATGCCATTGCTTTCCAAGTGGGTCAGGACCCGCTGGTTTTTGGGAGTCCATCTCTGAAGTGCACTGGTCACCCAGTTTTATAAAGGGATAAGCATCCATTTCTCAAAAGCTGCCATTACATTTGTTGCCAGCCTGGTGCTCCTGTCATAGGATTGATTTATTTAGTGAAAGCATCAAATGTGCATGTTGCTGTGCAGTACCAAGTGACATTTCTGCTTAAATACAGAGCTTGTGTTTGCAACCCTCAATGCAAGCATGCTCTGTTACAGTGGTCCAGCAGAGAGGACATCCATGAAGGTAGCTGGCAGCCAGGATAGGCAAGTTGCAGAAACACATGGGTCAGTTGGTAAAACACAGTGCAGAAACGTCTCTTACCTCTTGTTCCACAATGGTGACAATCACACGTTGGTGCATCATCTGCCAGGGGTGCTTCTCCAGGCCCCTTCATCTCAACAGAAGATGAAGGGTTCCTTCTGTCAAGATAACTTACTGCAGGAGCCCTGCTAAGGTAGCATCCAGGTTTGGGGTTTCTCAAGGAGGCCAGGGGAGTGATCGCCCTCTTTCCCCCCATTTCAGCCAGTTTATTCCTCTCCTTGCCTTTGCACTCCACACAGATAAGCACACATCTGTGTATGCACAAGTTAGGTAAGAAAAAGTAAGTGCCCGGTTGATACTCCTTCCCTGGAAAAGTGAAGAAAAAAAAAGAACAATTTTAGATATATCTTCATATGTATATGACATATATTAATATATATGTATGAAATTACTGAAAACTGTTAATTTGGTATAGTTTTGCTGAAAATCAGATTGTTCAGCATGAATCCAAAAGCTTTAAACAAGAAACACTGGCTACCCAGCTACAGATTTTTTTGGATAAACCCCTGTTGAAGGCTTTCTAAGTGCAATTGTGGTCTTGGGGAGGGCTGAGCTGCTGAGAACTACATGAGCCATAAAAAGCTACATCCCCTTCCATGTTGGAAGTTCAAGACTGATACCATTGAGTGCAGGCTTTCTGGAGAGAGCTCGTGCCACTGCTGGCTGCTCTGGCTCTAGGATTTGTCCCCTCTTGAGCTTTTTTTGCTAGCAATAATTTCCTCTTTCCCTATGTGATGTAGCAATCCCAAAAGAAATCTGGAACTATTTGCAGTAGCCCGGGAAGACTGAGATTCTCATCATCCATCCAAACTAGTTGGAAGCGAGTATCCAGATCTTCTTGGCAGCTTGGTAAACCGTGGTCAAATAGCACAGAAATTAAGCTCCTGGCCTTATGTGTATCTCAGAGAAGCCGCATGTACATAGAGCTCTCTGATCACTTCAGCTCGCTTCAGTTTTGCACAGTATGTCTTAATTTTTAATGCATTTTCTCTCCTTGTTTTCTCCTTCCTCTCATCATCTAGTACTAGTATGGTAAACCCTGTTCTGTCAAACAGGAATTCTCTTCCTGTGTGTCTGGTCAGCATCTAGATCATCTAAAAACTGAATATACAGACCTAATAAAACCCAGCTCCAATCTCCTCTGTCTTAAAGCACCAGTATGATGTTCCCTTGCTTTCTGGAGTGCAGAGATCACCCTGACTGTATAAACGTTCACTGGTTGCGCAAGGATTGTTGCCAGGGAAGAGCTTTCTTGCCATGCAGCCCGAATCCTGCTTTAAACGCTCTGTTCTTCCGAGATCCCCTCAACTTCCAACAAGAGCAAGTGAAATTCAGTACAGAGTTTCTGGCATGGATGCTGCTGAGTTTAGTGCCTTTAAGGCATACCAATGAGGTTAGAAGAGGTCGCTTTTGTGCAATTTATTATTGCTGCTTTTTTTAGCGTGGTATTAACTACAGTAACGGACAAACTCAAGGAGAGAAGTGTGTAAATTGTTGTGATATAGGAACATTTTTTTTCCCCAGAGGAATTGTGGTTTCTCACATGAGCCTGTAAATATGTATTTACACTTTTCAAAGCACGTCTTTACGTCCTCCCTGGTTGTAAATGCTCTGGTTTTAGTTTTATAACGCGTGTTACCCAACCAAGAGTCCGGAGCACACAGCTTTTTATTGTACTGCTCTGTTTGAGGGCTTGAAGCTGTGGCAGAAAAACCTCTACGCCACTGACAAGAGACACCCCATGGCTGCACCAGGCTTTTCCTTGTTTTCCCTCAGATAACAAAAGCAGGAGGTTGGGGCGGGGTGGGGGAGTTGCTTTTTCGTGCAAAAAAGGATCAGTTCGGGTGGTGTCATTGCTCTGCTATTTACCCACAGTAAATTCAGGAAAGTTTGCCATTTTTTGTTGCCCAAGGCAGAATTCCACAGTTTTGCAGCAAATTTTTAAGCTCCCCCCGTGCCTGCTGCTGAAACGTGGAATTTTGCTCCTGACCAATATCCCATGTTCTCATGAAAATCCAAGGAGAGGGTGGGGAACAAGCTCAGGTTTTCTATGTAGGAATTAGTGACACCGGTAGCTCCGCAGTGCTCTCGGGACAAGGCTGGTATTGAGATGTTTATACAGAATCAACTGTGTGGAGATGTGGCGGAACCTGGTTGGTTTGTGGGCTCTGACCATTCCTCTGAAGGCTGAAAGCTCTGTTGTCTGTCTGCCGTGTAAAGAGAAAGAACAATAAATTCATGTGACAAACAGCATTATGGACATAGTGACGATTATTCCAGCACAGGAAGTGTTCAGAATGGAGATTCGATGTGTTCCAGTTCTGAACCAGTGGGATGGGTGGGGTCTTCTGATGGGTGGCAGAGGGGAGGAAGGAGATAGAAATGTCACCTGGGTCTGTCAAGCTCCAAGAGTGTGACTGCTGCAGACTGAGCTCTCCCAGGAGCTTCACACTCTGGGTCGACATGCTTGGATGAGCACCACGGAAGCTCTTTGTAGTTTGGACTCTCCATTCAAAGCCCAAACTTGCTGGAGCGTTGTGGAAGCAGCACAGCACAATGAACATGAAGGGTTTCTGTAGCTATGGGAAGGTGAAGCTTTGAGCAGGGTGTGAAGTGGGAGGTGTTTCGCTTCCTGGAAACGATTCCTGTTTCATTCATCTTGGTTCAAGGATTTGCTCCATCTCACCTCTGGGGAATTTTACACCTTTCTAGGGCTGTGGAACGCAGCACTTACGTGAGGGACTTTGTGCAGCCATTCATCACTGCTGCATTAATTCAGCTATTAAAAACAATAGCAGATACAACAAACAGGTTTGGGAACAGATGAAGTGGAGGTATGAACGTTAATTTCACATATGCTAAAAGTGGCTCTTTCACCCCAGGAAATCTGAAGATTCTTTATGCATTGTAAATGTGATCTGTGGGTAAAAGATCATTGCTGCCATCACTGCACCTTGCTGCCTTGCCTGCAGCAGCCTCGCAGCTCACAGTGCTGCAGCCTACCTGGTCTTTATTAAATGCCATTCAGCTTCAGTTACTTGTGAGTGATCAGATTTGCTGATTATTCCCTGCATGAGGAACTTCTGAAATACTCTGCCTGAATAGCTACATACTTCCATTGCTCTGAGCCACCACAGGAAGCAACACTAACTACTTTTTGGAAGAGCTGTGGCTTTTGGGGGAGAAACCTGCCTTCAAAAACAGGTAAGGAGAAAAACTTACAGTGAAGCTGCTGCCTTAGTACTGCTTTACTTACACTGTGTGTATTGTGCTGCTCGCAGCTGCTGGGAGGCAGGAGGATGCAGAGAACAAAATGCTGCTGGGAGCAGAGTGTCCAGATGAGGCTATTTGAGACTTTGATGCTGGTGCCAATTGTAAATGGTCTTTCAAGGTGATAGGACACCCAGTGCATTGTGTATGCTGAGGAAAAATCCCCAAACCAACACTCGGTGGACATGGAGGAGACAAGTACATCACACCCGAGATCCCTGGCATCTTGTCACCTTGGATGTGAGCTGGGGAACAGCAGTAGGAATAGAAATGTACATCAGGCGCTGCTGAGTAACGTTTTCCTGCACTATGAGCAATGGAGCCTTTCACCTCCAGGCCCTTGGCTTGCACCAAGCCAAGATCATTGCTCAGAGGTGGTTGTGGCTGGTGATGAGCAGCCTGGGAGGAAGGAGCAGTGATGCTCCCAGCCTAGTCCCAATGAGGGCACAGAGGGCACACACAAAGAGCGCTGTGCCTTCTGATGTGAGAGACATTCCGCTGGATTTAGCGAAGAGCCAGCCTGGGAAGCTGACAGAGAAGCACATTCTGGCCTACTGGTCAGGAACAAGCACCACTTATTCTCCAGCGAAGAAGATGAAGGGGCCAGACAGGTGTTGGGGATAGGAGGGGATTTCAAGCTGTGCTGCATTTGTTTCATGACTTGCTTTGCAGCTGCCTTGGAAGGAGAGGAGGCAGTTGTTAAAGATTAGACTGCTCTGGAAACATTCTCTTAGATATGAGATGCTAATGCAAATTGTCTCCCCCCTTCTTTCACTGCTAAGTTTTGGGTCACCTTGACTTCCACAGGGCTTTAAATAGATTTCTCTCTATTCATTTTTCGTTGCACCATTGGCTGTGCACAGAACCAGGCAGGAGGGTGCTGTCTCCAGGCTCATCCCCTCCTCACCCCTCCAGCAGAAGGGTGTTCCACACCCTCTGTGGAACAGACTGTTTGGGAACAAGCGTTACATCAGAAAGTTGGCACTGTAAGACATCTTGCTCATTGTTACACTCACATCTTGTCATCTACGTAATGTTTATACACTGAATCTTCCTACAGCTGGAATACTTAACTGATCCTCCTTCAACTTCATCCTCTGATTTCTCCAGTAAGTGCAGTGATTAAGGCTTGCCTAGGGTGCATTGATTTAGGATTGCATCTTAATGTAACCTTGAGATGTGAAATACCCAGATGATCTCCTTTAGTACTCTGTCCTAGTAGGTAATGTCTGTCCCTGAGTTCAACTTCTCTTTGTGCCTAACATCAACGAATTAGGGTCCTTTCATAGTTGGTATTTCTTTTCTGCGAGGATGTTTATACATTAAATAAGCCATACTTCAGGCTTACTTTGATAAACTACCCAAAGAATTATTTAAGTCTTTCAGAGCTGGACTTTTTCTCTCTGCACCACGTACATCGTTTCCTCCTGTGCCATTCCAGCTCTCATTTTTTGGAAAGAATGAAACCCAACCAAACAAAATTCTTTCAGCCAAGAACTAATGGAGATGTCATCTGAAGGAAGGGGGAAATGCTGCTGTAACTGATGCCAGACCTTAAGTGAATTGCTTCAACCTCATTACTCAGTTTTCTTTGCATGACACAGGCATAGGAATTGCCTGAATGTTCCAGACCTGGTCTCAATAGTGTTGTCTGCAGAGGAATAATTGCATCCGTACCTCCCCATGCATCCAGCCAGTGATTTGGCCAGTCCTCCTTGTCACAGTGTGTGCTGCAAGCAGATGCAAAAACCTTCTCACTTATTTTTGGTGTCTGCCTTGTGACAGTGAAACCCTGACCTCTGACACACAAATGAGTTCTCACTTGTTACCATTCATTGCTGGTGACATCTCACTGAGGTTAACATCTGAATTTGTCTCTGTTCTTTCCTGAGTCCTCCTCTATTCCACAATCCTTTGCTACTAAGAACACAGTTGTGAATAGAGCCCCTTTCTCACACAGGGTGTTTCTAGAGATGTTAAATATCGCTGTAACAAAATGCCCGTTCTGTTGGCGTGACGAGTTTAACCAGGGTTCTTCTTTCCTGCATTTTCACGTGGTACATTGTGGTCTGTTCAGGAAGATAATTAAATATGGAAGAGAAGCAGATGCCCATTAAGCCGGCAGATAGCAAGGTTCTTGTGTCCCGATGTGAACTGCTTCTACGCTGCTATCACTGTGGGCTGGGTGCTGGAGGTGCACAGAGCCCTGTCAGATCAACTGATCATCAGTGTGGAGAAAATAAGCTGCTATATTCTCATAGAATGATATGGGGAGATTTGTGAGCAAAGATGTTGGTTGTTCCAGGTCGAGTGCTAATAAAGGTGCTTTAGATGGACTTTTCATTGCACCTGGTGACTGATAGTAACTCCGCTGCAGTGTTATTAAACTGCTGGTGTTACTGCATCGGAGTGAAGCTCCTGATCAACAAATTTGGCTCCATCAGTGAATTCCTTTGCTAAGCAGAAATGTTACAACCATATTGTCTCTGATGAGGACACTGACATCAACCTAGGGCAGAACAAGGCTCTTCTAAGAAAGGGTGCTATGGGGTGATCGGGTAGATCTGAGATTAAGGGATTAGACCACTTAAAGTCTACTGCAATGTTATTTGCATGGATTTTTGCTTTGAAAAGGAAGCAAATGCCCAGCTGAGATCATCTGTCTCTTTTTCTTGGTAATCACAACACCAAAGCTGCCTCTTAGGTAGCTAAGGCGCTATCTGAGACAAAGCTCCCAGGAAGCAAAGGCAAATAGAGTGAACTCTTAGTTCTGGAGATGGCTGTCGGGTTTTTTGCTGCCAGAAATCTTTTCATACGTATTTGAGAATGCTGCCATTGCTTCTATGTCTCATGAAGCTGAAGGAAGCTGAAACTTCCCGGTCTAGCACACAGCTTGTGTCAGAAAGCAGAAGAGCAGAATAAGCTCCCATTTACTAATGGGTAAGGATTGACCTCCCTCTCCCTTTCACCTTCCTTCTGCACTCTCAGGGCAGTGCACAGATGGGTTCCATCACTGCATGCAAGCATAGCACCTCTTAAACTGAGCTCCAAGTGTTTTAGTAAGGGTCACATTGTTCCTAACACTATTATTTTTTTCCTTTCCACCTAAGAAGATAAGCTTGGAGTCAAGTTACCCCTTTTATAAGTAGTTATTTTCTACGTGGGATCAATTGCTGTAGCTGATGGAGTTAGCAATGACACCTGCACATTGGTGGGGACCTTACAGAACCTGCTTGTTAGATAGACCTCAGATGTTGTAGTATGCGCAGAAACCCAGAGGAGGAAACCTGGCATTGGGTGCTGCACGGGACTGGTCCCAGGAGCACGGTTGGCAGCGGCAGGGAAGTAAGTGGAAAATGTTATAGGAAAATTTCTTATCTCACAGGGGGCCATTTCTTAGAATCAAACCGTACTGAGCTGGGCTGGAGCATCCCTTGGCTCGCTGTTCAGAGCCCAAACAAGAGGGCTTGTTCTCTTGCTCTTGCTCCTCAGGGACATGGACTGACTTGCTCTGAACAATGGTGTTAAATGAAGCGTGGTGGGTTGTGTAACCGCTGTGTCGCTGCGCTGGATATGGTGCCCCACATGGAACCACCAAACCCTGCAGAGACAGGAGGTGTGAGCCCACTGTCCCCCCAGCACTGTAGCTACGAGGTGTGCTCCAAAAATCAAATAGCAAATGGGATTTAACAGTTCTCCCTTTATTTCCTCTCATTTCTTCCTCTATTTCTATTATGTAAGAAGCTTTCTTACAGCCAGGGTGCCCATCCTACCAGTGCCAGACTCCTTAGCACCTGCACAGCACCCATTTTCTGAGACTTCTGATACTTGTTTTTGGCTTTTCTATAACTTTCAATGCTGTCCTCTAATGCATAATGGAACTGGGGAAAACTCTACCTGTGAATTGCTCTGCAACACTAAAACTCTAAAATCTGGAAGAGCTGGAAAAGTTTGTTAGGAAAATAGGGAAAAGGGACTTTCAGGCAGCCTCCTGCATAATTCTTTTGTTTGGTTGGGGTTTTTTAAGTTATACTTTAATATTTCAGTGCTAGATGCAGCTGTGTGGTGGATTTTGCAGATACATGATCAGGAATACATGTTGCATGAGATGATGCCAAATGTAGAACTGGCTCCCTTTGCACTTCATTTACCACTAATGCCACTAAGGCATTTAATGCCAGCTTTTCCTGGCATTTTTCATAGTTTTAGAGCCTGCTCTTGTAGGCTTCAAGTATCAGTAGGCTTTGCCCAAATGGCAGCTTGCTCTGGGCAGCTGGACATGGTCACAGCAGGCAACAGAGACATGCAGGCCCTGCGCTTGACCTTGTTGGACCTCATGAGGTTCACATGGGGCCACTTGTGGAATTTGTCCAGGTTCCTTAGGATGGCATCCCCTCCCTCAGGTGTGTCAACTGCACCACACCGCTTGGTGGCATCTGCGAACTTGCTGAAAGTGTGCTTGATCCCACTATCTGTGTCACTGATGAAGATGTTAGTTACAGCGATCATTACAGAAAGGAGCAGCCTTATGGGAGGCAATAGCTTCCTCAACACAGAACTAGGTTAGGCAGCTGTTAAAGCGCCACATCTACCAGTTTCTTTGCACTACGAGCAGAAGGGAGTAGATACGGTAAAACGACAAAGCCGGATTTTTAGGGCAGCACCGGCTCCTGGCTGAGCATCCTCTCTGTGTGGTGACATTGCTGGATGAGCTGCGCCTGCAGCACAGGCCAGGAAACGCGGCTTCAGTTCCCCGCTGCTAAAACACCTCCAGGCGGCCCTCGGCAAGTCTGTGCCTCTCCCAGCTGCAGACGGGCGCTAAGAGCAGCTCCCAGCTGCAGACGGGCGCTAAGAGCAGCTCCCTGCTGCAGACGGGCGCTAAGAGCAGCTCCCAGCTGCAGACGGGCGCTAAGAGCAGCTCCCTGCTGCATCGGGGTCTGAGCTCCCTGCAGGCGACTCCCATGCTCCGGCTGCTGCTGTAACCGGGCAGGTTTCCATCTGCGGTGCGTTGTCCCAGCGCCCCGTGAGCTTCCCTCCGCAGCCCTCCTGGAAGGCGCCCGTGGCTCACAGAGGGCTCCTGCAGTCATCAGCGTCCTTTGCATCGGCGGAGGGAGCTTCTGAAGTGAAGGTGAATCCGCTGAGCCAGACTGCCCTGGGAGTTAACTCCCGGCTTCCGTTCCGCACCAGCCGCCTTCGCTGGTATTATGTCCCAAGGGGCGCAGCAGCCCCAGCCCCGCGGGAGGCAAAGCCAAAGCATCCATGGGCAGGTTCTTGGGTACCTGCGCCACCCGCTCCTTCCCCTTGAGTGCCTCAGGAAGCAGGCGCGAGGGGGTTAACGCTCCCGGCTGCCAGGCTGAGTTAGCGCTTCCATGTGCCTCCAGGAGAGCTCCAGGGGAGAGCCGCCGCATCAGGGCAGAGGAGAGGGAGGGACACTGCAGCAGGGCCGAGGAAACGCTATTTAACGGCGGCCGCAGTCTCCTCCCCCTCGCCTGTTTCGCTGAGGGAAGGGGGCAGCGGGCTCGGAGGAAGGAGTGAACCTCGCGGCGGGCGCATGTCGGGGGCTGCCGGAGCCCCGGAGCGCGGGGCCTGCGCCGGGAGCCGCCGGGGCCGCGGCGGCGTCTGTGCGGCGCTCCTGCGCTGAGCTCCTGGCGGGAAGGCTGCGCTCGGAGCCCCGGGAGCAGCGGGCACCGCTCTGCTGCTTCAGGATCTCCTGTGCCCTCGCTCAGTGGCTGGAGGCAGGGGCAGGCCCGCGGTGGTGGCCCGGCGGGGCAGGCTTGAGGCTCGGGGTCCGGCTGCGGCCAGGGCGGAGAGCTCGTTGTGTTCCTCGAAAGAAGATGTGCCGCAGATCGTGGGCAAGGTAGCCGCTGGGTTTGGACGTTCTGGCTCCCCAGGAAGAAAGAGACTCATGTCTTTGCTGTAACTATGGATGATACCCGAGAAGAGGTCAACCCTCATTGCTTAATGCTTGTTTGTGCCTGAGGCCGCCAGACCCGCCTGGGACACACCGCGGGACTCCTGAAGAGGCAGACGGGTCTCAATGCAAATACCAGTGAGAACCCACTGAACACATTCGTGCTGCTGCTCTGCCTTGAACAGGGAGAAAGGAGCATCCTCTGGGCTGGGGAAGAGGCACCATTGCTCGGGGGGTCTCCTCCTGACCGCTGAGGGGGGACAGAAGCTTCCCAGAGCTGCTGGGCTCAGCCCCATGACTAACAGGAAGGACTCGAAGATTGCTATGGACTCCTCTCCCGTGGCCTCTGGCTCTGCAGCAGGCCCTGTTACCTTCTCGCATGTTTTCGGGCAGCAGTGCCAGCTTATGGAAGCAGGTAAGAGAGGGAAGTGTGCAAGTGCAGCCTCATAACCCTGCATCTCATCTCCTGGTTTGCAGTCCCCTGATCTCTCCCCTCCCATCGTGTTTCCCAGGTTCTTCACCAGTCCTGGTCTTATCCAAAGGGAAAGTTGGAGTGACTCCTGTCACATTCGTGTACCTCCCTCAGCTTCTCCCAGAACTACTTAAAACCTTTGTGTCCAAATAGTTACAACTACGAGGCAAGAGTTGGGTTGATTGCACATTTTTGGGTTAACATGGTCTGGAACAAATTGCTCTTTGCCTGGTAGAGGAAGTTTCCATTCTGTTTGGATGTGTATGCAGCATGTATAGCAATTTTCCCAATTTCAAACCAATGCCTTTCCAACTAGAGGCTGATTTGCTGTTTTGGAGGGTGACTCTTGCAGTACAGAGCCTCTCAGGATGTGTGGATCTTTCCTTCCATTTTCAATTTGACAAAGGACAAAGTGGTTGTTTTCCTTTGCTTCTTCTGGCTGTTTGTGTCACCATAGCACCTAGAAGCTCTGTTCCCTTTCCCAGCTGTTTTCATACATTCGTAATGTCTCTGCAGGTGGGCCTGGTTGCATGTTGTCTGTGGCTTTTGGATGTTAAGGAGGGAGTATGTAACATGACTTATCCCAAATGTTCAGTTTTTGCCTCTTGCTTTGCACTAGCATCCTGCCTCCTCCTTCATACTTGGGTACCCAAGACTAATAGATTAGTACCATGAATCTTTTTCCTATCCCTGCTTACAGGTAGCTTGGAGAATGGATGTATGTGTTTATTCGCAGCTGCGCAGAAAGCCTGGGTTTTAGCAATGTTAACATCTGCTCTGAATTTCTAGGGCTTGTTTCACTGGGACCTGGTTATTACTGTGTGATGGTGTACGTATCTTGCAAATATGTTCTCCAAAGTGTCTCATCCCCTCTTTCTCTTTCCTCTTTTTCTCTCTCGTCTCCCCAACCAATTCTGTGATGAGGTTTGATTGTAATGTTGCTATTTCTGCAGTGAGGTACGAAATATTACATATTGGGGATTAGCTGCAGATCTGTGGGTGACTTCTGTTGTGCCTCTCTCATAGTACTTTCACAGGCTGAGCTTTGAGAATGACTCCTTAGCTGACATATCCTCAGTTCATCAGGCCTGTGACCATGCTACTGCCTCCAAGGAAATGTCAGGCAGTTTGGTGTGAATATTTTGTATTATATGGCCTGAGATCAGTCCAAAGGTACTGGATCTGTTGTACAGGATGTTACACAGAGAAGAGATGTGTGAAAAGCCCTAGTCCTGGGTGAGCAATTTGTTTTCCAAATTAGTAAGTTTGATCAGCTGGGAAAGCATAAGTGGTCATTTTAGCTTTGTTTCCCTTTCCTATAGAAACCCCAGACAGGAAACTGTGATTCCAGGGCTGTTGAGCCCCACCTCAGTAACACAACCATAAGATTTTCTCTGTTTTGTGGATCGTTTTAGCAGGACTTTCTAGATGTCTCCTCAGGTATGTGCAGCCTGCAGGTACAAGGCACAATGCAGTGTAGGGGTGGCTGCTGTGAGAGTCACTGGTATTCAAAGCAAATGGGTAGATATGTGTGATACATGTCTATTTCTATTCCTATTCCTATTCTTATGACAATATAAGCTCAGCATAGCTGCAAGCAGCATTTTGGTTGATGTGTTTGTGGATTTGCCTGTGTTCATAGGGCCTGTGCAAGCTGCCACTGTACTCTGGGGTTTTAATGTGACCTAAGGAAGCAGGAGTGGATACAGGTTTGGGATGCCAAACTCCAATAACTTAGTTATGTCTTATGCTCAAAGTGACACTTGGGATGAGCTATAAAAGGTCATTACATTGTGTATGGCTGCACAGGTGCCTTTACAAGCCATAAACCCAAGATCCTGTGAATCTTCAGCGGTGATTTCTGAGGAGCTATGTGGGTCAAATTCTCACCTCTACAGGCCGAATTTCATGAGCAAGACTTGTAGGCACTCAAGTACCACATCACTGCTGATGATATTTGGGCTGTTTTTAATGACTGTGATGTGCTTGAATGTTACAGATTCTGGCCTTAATTAAATGTCAGGTTATGTGCCTGGAGAAATACTGAACTCCAGATAAATCACAGAATTGACAGCACAGCTTTCATGTACCACCTGGAAAGAGCTCAATTTTTTACAGCTTCTGCCTTTGTTATAAGTACTCGTCTCCTCCAAGGCACCTGCAAGAAGAGCTGGGATCTGCTTCCAGAATATGCTTTGGTTTTGTGTAACAGTGTCTGTCCTTGAAGGAGAGAGCGGAGGGTGCGTGATGCTTTTGCAAATGTGTGTCCCCTTGTGCCAAATGCTACTCTTCAGTAACTTGCTCTGAAAAGCCAGTACTGAATGCCTTGAAAGTTAACTTGTCTCCAGCCAGCTGCGCATCTTTCCAGTTGATGGAAGGCTTGAAAAGTTTTTTGTGTGTCTCATTCTGCATAATTGGCTAATTATTCATGCATAGCTTTTGTAGATTTGCATAATACCCTGGGATGTAGTGTGGTAATCACAATATTAGTCTAAAGAGTATGTTGTCATATGGGAGCCCTGCTCCAAAGCTGTTTCATCCTTTGTGGAAGTATTTGATCTCTATTTAACCTCTGAAGCACTGTCTACTTGTATATTATATAGGATGCTCTCTTGAAAATTAGTTTTCTATCTTCCTGTTCTACCCCACTGTACCGTTGTTGCTTACTTTACCAAGTTTACTATGCCTCCATAGATTTGCTTGGTGGGATGTGTTCCTTGCAGTTACGTAGGGTTTTATGTGCACTGAGCACAGGGAGTAGTGCAGATTGGAACACTGCAGCTGGCTTAACTCCTCCTTTGGAGCTCGCTGATAGAACGCCCGTTTTCCCAGGCAGGCAATTCTTGCTGTTTCAGGGTTTAAATGTGCCTGATGCCTGAAAGATCCGTCAGTGTCATCTGGGGACATGGTCGCCTTTCAAGAGAGTGTGATTTCAAAAGAGGGGCTTTAAGTCCTGTCTAGGATTGCTCAGAGAATAACGTTTTCATTTCAAGGGCAAGCCATGCAGATTGATTGGTTTTTCACCTGGTTCAACCTGACTCCAAGGCTGGTGGTTTCCAAAAGGAGTAATTGGGAAAGAAGCTGTCTTCATAACCTAACCCTAAATCTTTCATATCTTAGCTAGAAGTCCTGCCTGCCCGGGAATGAAGCATGTTCATGTCTGAAGCATGAATTTGAATCTGGCACAGATAAGTCTACAAATACTGCCAATATTGGGATGAAAGGGTCTGGGATTTCTCCATTTGGCTGCTTCTGAATTTAAAAATGATAATAAAAAATCTGGTAGTGCCAATTACAACTCTTTCAGACTTAAAAATGAGAGAGACTGAGAATTTGGAGGGTATTTCTCTTCTGCCCTCCCATGAAGTATTGAATATATGGAGTGAGACCAGAGCTCAAAGAGGGCTGAGGGCTCTCTTGAAGAATTAGGCTTAGCAGAGAAACCACTTTATACACAGGCAAGTTCCAAGCAACTTGTTAAACCATGACAATAATGCAGTTTTTTGGACTCACAGCCTTGACTCACTGCTCCATTAGATTGTCCTTTTCCATATGTTCTTTGCCTCACAGATGCTGCTGTTCCGTTAGGTGCCAAGTTGGTTTATTTTTTTATATCTTTCCAGTTAATTTTCCATTGGTTATGAAATAAGGAACTTGATTCAAAATGGACCAGAAAGAACAAGAAAGCTTTAGGTGATTTGAAAATCATTGAGGCTTTAAGTTGTTGCATTGAAACTTTTACATGTTATCTTTCAATTATACTGAACACCTGCTAAAGGAAATACCCTGATTTGTTGCATCGGACACTATAGGTGCGCTGACTTGCTTTTAAGCAATTATAAGGTGCTGAGCTCACAGCAGTGCACTGCCTGATGAGAAAGGAAGCAGAGAGTCACAGAGCCGACAAATTTGCTAGTACACAAGCAAGGTCTGGGGGCAAACCAGCCCTGACAGCTTGTGAAGAAGCAGAGTTGCAGCAGGGCAGGGAGGGGTTATTAAAAATAAACCCTCAGGTCACTGCTTGTCTGTACCTCGCTGCTTTTCCATGTGGGACACTGCTCTGCCTAAGAACTCCTTTATAGCCAACTGCTTTTTTAAGAAGGTTCACTAATATCACTGCTGATCTGAAGCACATATGGGGCCCATGGGAAGAATTTATGGGGAAAATCACAGCCCCTCATAAAGCTTCGAAGGAAATCTCTGACCTTTCAAAATGAAGCTGAGGAGCTGAGCGTTTGCCATCTGTGCTCTCATATTTTTTGTCCTTCAGTCCCTTGTGCATTTTTCCATGATTTAATTAAGCACCAACCTAACAGGATCTGGTTTCAAACCTTCTACCTGCAGCTGAAACAGAGCAGAGGTGATCTGGTTTTACCTTCTTCCCAAAAGCTGAGGCTAGGAGTGCCCTTCAGGCACTCAGCTGCATCCCTCTCATCTTCTGCCACATACTTGTGATGAAAGATGATTTAACAGGTTCACATCAAAGCCGCAGCCCTTTCTGGTCTTGAGTTTCCTTAAGTACAGTCCTACAGTGAGCTCAGGCTCAAGCTATGAGAACATTTGAGCTAAACCACTGTGACAGCTCTTCTTTCCTCCCATGGACAACAAGAGAGAACAGTCAGCATCAAACCTGCTCAGATCAGTTGGTTTGAGACCACACAGAATCAGGGCTGGAAATGTGTTCCTTGGCGCTCAGTGCATTAGGTTTCCTACAGGCATTGGTCTGCAATAAATTTTTAATGGTAACAAGTTGTTACATTTGCTCTCCCAAGAGGAGACCCTGTGTGTGTATGTATAGCAAAGAGACTTTGGTTCCAAAGGTGATTCCAACAGTCCCGATTAATCAGCATGCCATGGGTTAGGTCTGTGCATGAGCAGCAGATTCCCTGGGTTTAGGGGCATAAGAAACAGAAATATGTATCAGTTGAGTGAGGTGAGATGAACTCAGTGATCCCAGAGGCTGGTCCTCCTGGGCGATAGCCTTGGGATGCTCCGTGCAGGTACCGGAAGGTTGGACTTGATGATCTTAAAGGTCTTTTCCAACCTAGTTGATTCTATGAAGCTGTTGGTCTATGGGCCAGCCCTGCGGACACCTGGAAAGAAAATACACTGCAGTGTTCCAAAACGAAGGCCTGTTGTGTTGCTGGCGTTTCATGCAGGAATGGGAATGGCGCTTCTTTCCATTTTACCAAATCTGCCTGCTCTTGACGATTGCTGTTTTCCCTTGGGGTGGAGCTGTCATCTAGCTCTACCTCCTGGTATTATGGCAGGCTTTAGCAGCTTGAAAGCAGCCAGCATAAATCTCTGTGCTCAGCACTGTGGTGCTTAAGAACATGTAGATGAGATCCCTGCCAACTTTCCATGCGTGATATTGTCATGCTAAATAACCTTGTGTGTGTTGTTGTAGAAAGAGGTGTCATTTCTATCAAAAGCAAACCCCGGTTTTTCTGAGATGACAAGAAAATGTAGCAGAAACAAACTACTCCAAAAGCCTTTTGTGTTTTGGGGGAGAACAGGATAATCTGATGCTCTCCAGGGCCAGCTCCAGCACTAGGAGGAAAAGTCATTTACCTCTCCCCAGAAAAGCAATAAGTAAAAATCCTCCTTGACAGATGACGTGCTCCTGCCTCAGCTGAATAGATTAAGGGGCCACATAAATGAAATGGGAAGATCACAACTATTTTTCTTTCCCACCCAGTGGAATGAGCTGTTACGAGGGATAAAAAAAGGTGACTTTTCTCTCTTCCTTCACTTTGTTAGGTAGCACTGTGCTCCCCAGGAGGAAAATGGTGGTCAGTGCCTTATGGATGGAGTTCACTTGCTGTTTATGCTTTCTATTGCTTTACAGTGTTCTCCTTTTCATCACAGCAATATTGTGCTGTTGTTACTTGCTGGGGAAGCTGCAGGTCACCTGCGGGATGCTGCACAGGGCTCTGAAGGACAGGGGCACAGAATTCAGTTGCTAGCTAATAGTCTAGAAACAGTCAACAGAGATGGCATTTCCATGATCAAAATGGGATCTAACAGGTTGGAGGGTTTGTTATGTGTGAGTGCGTTTCCTGGTTTGGGGTTTTTGAACTGGGAAAGCTCGTGGGCATTGCAGCACAGGGCTGGGATGATGGGTCAAGGGTCTCTTACAGCAGAGCTTATCTGTTTCCAATGGCCAAATAGTAGATCATGTCCTGAGGGCGATGGATTGTACCTGCTTTGAAGAGAGGAGAAAAACAATGTTTTCCAAAAGCATGACTGTAGGGCATCTGAGTATTAAGGGAGGAAAGTTGGACTTAGCCTATGGCTAAATCCGCATTTCTAGAGGTGGGTTTGGTACTATACTCCCCAAAGTAGTGCTCTGAATGTAGCAGCAGCCAGGAGCTGAGCAAGATGCCCAGTGCTGTGAGTGTGCTTCTCCCTCTTGCCATGGCCACGTAACTCATGGGAGAGTCCCTTGTATATGTGGTTAACCTGCCTAAAAGCAGAGCAGCACAGAATAGTCATTGGTGGGAGGAGGTGGCATGCTAATAGGTATGAAATGATGTATATGTACCCACATCTCTCTCTATAATTCACAACAGGATGGGTTTATTCTTCAAAATGCAAGGCTTCAAACTCCAAACTATTCCAAAGTGTTAATACTGCTGTATGCCATTGGTGTCTGACCAAAAAAACCACTGCAGTGTAACAACAGAAAGCAGAAAGAAATAATTGAAAATACTTTGCATAAGTTAAATACAAATTTTCCCCTGTCACCTCAAGAGAGAGATTCAGTGACACAGCACCTCTCTGCTAACCTGTAGCTGAATTCCTCCTCATTAAATCATGGGTAGTGCTCATCTGTGCTCCTGACAAACTTGGGTTTGTCAATGTTCATGAACAGCAAAGTAGAAGGATATAATAATTCCTGCAAATTGAAAGCAGCCATCATATTTTTATGACACCAAAATAATGAACTGGAAACATGCATGTGATTAGATTTGCAGCTACAACAGGAATTAGTTATCCTTTCTTTGGAGTTCTGCAAGGCAATTTCAATGGCCATGCATTGTTAAAAGGAAAGTGGAATAAATGGCATTAAGCAAGGTATTTGCCTTTACTGTGCTTTTATCCTATTTAATGGTAGGTGGGGATTTTTGAGAATCATGGAAATGAATATTTTGCCTAAATTCTGATATGAGGTAGTGTGTTTTACTAAAAATATCATTTTAGTTGGGAAACAGGAAACAAGGTGGAGGTATTGCTTTTGTATTTTATCATCCTGGCTAATGCAGTGGCTGCAATGATGAAACTGAAAATGTATGAGCCTTTCCAAACCAAAACTTTCCTGCAGAGCCAAAATACACTACTCCTCAAAGAGCTGTACGTTATCCTGGCTTTGAGTGAAATCAAGTATATGAAGTAATATGCGATGGAGAAACTGTGTTTGAATTCCATTGGTTTTGGGAATGTAAATGTAGTGCCATCGAACCTCTCTGTAGAAGAAAACAGGTTAGGATAGAGAAACTGATGTTTTTTCTGCAGAAGAGAAAGACAATCCATGTCCCAAAGCTGGTGGCAGAGGGGTTGCAAATGAGAAATACTGCATTTTTGCAATATCATTCTATAGGACTTGGTTCAAAAGCAGTTTTTAACAGCTCCCAGTAAAGCAGCTGGAGATAGTGACGTTGGAGCAAACGGCCAGCAACCTGGTTAATGGTACAGTGCATTCATCTTGGTACAAGCTCTGCATCACTGCTGCTCTGCCCTTTGGGCTTCACAACTGAAACTGCTGCCCTCACTAAATGCTTAAAGAAGTAAGTTAGATTTCAGGAAACTGAAAGTGTTTGTAAGGGTTTGGGAAAGCAAAAGGCAGCTGATGCTCTGAGTGCACACCGAGCTTGCAGCAAAATGAAACTTCATTCTCCCTGCAGCATTTTTCTGTGCGGGTAAAAATAGTTTCTGTCTCTCAATTGAGCTGCTCAGGTTATCTTCCAGAAGTGCCTATTATTAGCTTGTTTTTGCAGACAGTGAAACAAAGATACAATGTGCTTCAGTGGCTGCAAAATTAAACAGCTCAGCCTCAGATTTGCCAAATAGCCCTGAGGATTGCTGACTGCTGCTGCTGTGACTCTGCTCTGAGAGGTGACACAGCAGCAACCCAAGAGCTTGCAAACATCAGGCCGCCCCAGAGCGATGGGATATTCTCTTCTGGGCAGCCAGAGAGGGGAGAGGAAAACAGGCCAGCTCTGCCCTTGCTCTGAGCATGAGCCTGGCCTGAGTTGTGCACAGCCAGGGACATAAACCTGCAGAACTTGTTGGAATTCCTCTCGCTCATGTACCATTCTCTATCTGTCCCATGCCTTCCATGGATGTAATTAACTTTGGTGTGCTGCCTGTCCAGAACTCAGCTATGTGCCACTTTCTGTAATGCTTGATCAAAACACAGCTATATCTGGAGAATTACAGGTAAGGGCTCTGTGTTCCAGCTGCAGTTTGCCTGAGCAGAGGAAGGCAGGGCAATTCCTGCATGCCCCTCCAACCCCGCTTAAGTCTTCCAAAGCAGTGGTTGCCAGGACTGCTTTAATACCTGGAGGATCCCTTGGTTTTATCGGTCTATGTTCAAGGTTCAAGGCTAGTTTGACAAATGCCGAACACAAAGACTTCATGTTTCCATGATAAACAACCCTTGTGTGCTTAATTTAATTGGGGGTGTACCTATAACATCTGTAGGCTTTAAATAAGGTTTAATGCGTTCCTAAATGGACAGTAAGCATCTTAGGGCAGGTGAACTCTGATGCAAAGATACTCCAGTTCCCTTAAGTCATCATGGAATCATGGAACGGTTTGGGTTGGAAGGGACCTTAAAGCCCATCCAGCTCCAGCCCCTGCCACGGGCAGGGACACCTTCCACTAGAGCAGCTTGCTCCAAGCCCCTGTGTCCAACCTGGCCTTGAACACTGCCAGGGATGGGCTGTGGCAGCTCTGAACAGCTTAATGCACTCTTTTTATCCTTATTTCCCAGCTGCCGCAGGTGGAGCTCTGAGCACCCATGGTATGTGCACTGTCCCTGATGTGCAGATTTGCACTCTAAGTAAGTTCCAGTCTGTTTGCAAAATTACCTTTTTATTTGGAGGTAGAAAAGTCGTTCAGGCCATTTCCCATGGATATTCCTTCCAGTAACTGTTACGAAGGGTTTTGGCCTCACTAGGTATTCCATTAATAGGTTGCCAAGAGAGGTTTTTCCCAGTTGTGTTGAGAATCTCCAGCACAATGTGCTTGAAGGGGTCTGTTTAGTCTGGGAAGATTCCAGTTATGTGTCAAACAGGTTAAATCAATGTCATTTCTATGATTGCAAAGGAATCGATCTTGCTCTTTCTTTCACCTGCAAGCAGGTAGTGACGGCAAAGGACTTTTAAACAATGGCTTTATCAATGACTTTAAACCAAATCTTACTAAATAATCCAGCCCCTCTCTTGGGTGCAGCTCCCCATCAGCCTGTTGGTGGCTTTGGTCCATCCCCATAGCCTGAATAATTCTGCTTTTCTAGAAAAGCTGCGGTTTCTACAACCAATGTCCTTTTTGCTGTGGCGCTCACTCCTGGTGGCTGCTGTGCTGGTGCCTGCTTTGCAGAGCTGAGGGGTCACAGTTCCTTGGGTATGACCCTGGTTCACTGTCAAGTGCTTCTTTTAAGTAAATGAAGTTACTTGGGGAAGGAAGAAATGTATTCTGAGAGACAGAACAAACGTTTTCAAAGAGCCACAAACTTGCTTTTTAAATCTTTTTTCCTTGTTTTATTCAGCTTGGGGAATGTATTCCCAGTGGCCTAATGCAGAACTGAGAGCAGTTTGTTTGTCGCGAGCTTATCTTTCCATTTTCTGTCTGTTTGTTAATATGCTGCTAACATGGACTTGAAAACCAAAGAGCCATCATCACAAATCCGTATGGATTTGAGTCAGGCTATTGGTATGGGCAGCCCCAGCTGAGCTGGTTGCTTAAAAATAAGTAGGAAAAAGACTTTTTGGGCTTGGATTTATATTTCTACATGTGCTTTACAAATAATTACTTAACTGAAAGCTGAGAATTTCTTTTTGCTCCACAAGAAGGGTTAATCATGTGGGAAGTACCACAAATACATCAAGAGTTATAAATGTTGGCTGCCCAAATTGATAAGCGAGGATTTGTTTTCTGTAAGCAGCAAAATGCTGCTTTTGCAGATATAAAAAAGCTTGTATCTTCAGGGCAAACTGTAAATGAACTAGAAGGGTAATTAAACATTAATTTAACATTAACATTTTAACATTAATTTAACATTCACAGTTGGTTAGCCTGGATTAACTCCTGTAAGGATTTCTGCCCATGTAGGAGCCCCAGAAAAGGCCTTACAGAAGTGACTTCTTTTCCCCATAAAGTTCTGAATTTTCATTATAAATTTGATATTCCTTCGAGTCCCAGGTGGCAGAAGTGAGTGCCATGATTTTCTGAGGGTCTTACTACCATGGAATATCTATTGTTCACCATGTGGAAAACGTTGAAGACAGCATAATCTCCACCTTTGATGGCAAAGTACACACAGGAAAGTTTAAAATACAGATGTCATTCTTCTGAATCTAACTATAGGGATCTAATTCTGATTATCCTATTGATCGTGGGTATTTTACTGTGTTCCAGATACACCTAGGGGTCTGATACTTCAAATGTTGCCAACAGTTAAGCATTCATTTACGTTTATGTACGTAACTAGCTCAGGCTGGAGCTGCTGCTTTGCCTCAGCAGTAGAGCAGGGTGTTCTAGCTGGTTTTCCTTTTTTTCCTCCTTCCCTTTCAGCTTTCCTAACCCAGCTGCCCCAGTTACCTGGGAGTTACCTGGGAATGCCCCAGTGCTCTTTGACTCTGGGAAGATTATGCTCTCCCTGTAGAGAGAGGGATTTTGTTAAACTTTCACTGAGCTTGATAATGTTTCACTTGAGGCTTTCTGCTTTTATTCTTGTTGATTGAATTAGGGAATTGTGGCTCAAGATTGATGCTTCCCCCTTCCTCCCCTTTCCCTTGAGGAGTGCATTTTGTATGAAGTTTAAGATGATTAATGGGAGAGTGTGATTGTAATAATTTCCTTTAAGAAAGGCTGAGTAGAAATTGTTAGGGTTTGATACCCGTGCTTGTGATGTTAAACAGGGATTATTGGCTTGCCTGTTATCTTGCCTTTACTGATCATTTGTTACAGCTGCCAGTCCGTGGCAAAACCTGGTTTTGCGAGTATCAGCACAGGGTCGGTAGGTTAATGATGGGAAGGATTTCCTCAGGGCTCCACTGTTCTCATCTATAGGCTTTGAGCATTTTAAATGGACAAATCCTAATCTGGCTGCTGCTGCTTTCATGTAACACTCACCAGTTTCTCATTTAGACAATGCGCGGGAGCAGGCCAGGAGAGGGAGGCAGAGTACACTGCAAAGCAGAGTCCAACTCAAATGCCTCAGAGTTTATGGATATAAAAACGTTTGTGCTGCATCAAACTCACAGCTGCACCACGGAGATCAGTGCTGGGGCTCTCCTGCAGTCCTCACCATCTTAAGCCATTGCTAGTGGCCATACGCTGAGGACATGAGAAGCTTGCAGTATCAAGTGAAGCCGTTCTGTGCTCCAAGTCGCCTCTCAACCATCCATTCATTCGTTCATCCTGCAGTAACACCGACTCTGCAGCTCTTACAGGCAAATTCTCCTTTGCTTGTGGCTCGTGGTACTTCAGGGATGGGGGGACGGGGGAGCATTGCCATGGGTGAATGGGTCTGTCAGATTTTAGGCTGAAACCTAATTCCATGAGGTGATGGCTGTTTCAGGTTAGCTAAACTGTTACAGGTTTAGGTTCATTTCAAGGTAATTTGGCTAATCATTTGATGATTACAAGCAGCCGCATTTGGTTTATCAAATAGGCCATGTTTGGCATAAATTTTATGTGCCTTGATAAATTTTAACTCAAGAAATGTTCATCGATACAAATCATGTGGTGGGGATTAAAATAGTAAAAATAAGTAAGGAAATAAAAATAATTAAAAAAGAAAATAATAAAAAATTGAAGATCAGAGCTTTTGTGCCTGTGGCTTTCTCCATTGTGAGAATGTTCTTCTTTCCCAAACTGAATAGCAAAACCCAAAAGGAAAACTGAGTCTTCTCTCAGCAGCCTGGCTGCTCTCTGCCATTTTGCTGTAAAAAAGGTGTTTCAAGGAAATAAGAAATCTTTTGGGAAGCTGTAGCTCTTACGAGAGCCACATCAGGGGCCTCTCGTGCTTCTGGGGATCAGGCCAAATTCATCAAAGAGTTTTTATAGAGTTCTGCCTGGTGTAAAAGTTTTATTGGAGGTCTTGGGCAGCCTTCACAGCTCTTCTGGACTGCATCAGTTTCATTTAACTCAGCTTTATATTAGAGCAGTTGATCTAAAATTAGCTTGGAGTATGGGCACTGCCCTTAATACAGGATTTTGCCGGGTGCATATTTAGGATTGACGCTAGGACAGTGCGACCAAGGATATGACAAAAGCCTTTGCATTGTGGCTAAGTGTGAGGAAAGTTGAATTACTGCTTGGTGTTGCTTGCAGGACCCCAAGGAAGCATGGAGTTACCCAGGTCAGAAATAACTTACCCTAAAATGATTGCGATTGAAGCTCAGGACAAGCTGCACATTGAATTTCCTGCCAGAAAAAAGCTTTTAGCTAAATAAAGTTCTGATGAACATTTACTGTCACAATTCAGTGGTAATCCTGCTGAGGAATTCCTGCCAGTAACTCTTATTATTAATTAGTTCAACTAAAATAGGGAATTAATAAATATTGCAGCACTCTTGATGTGACATTCTTTGTTTGTTCCCATTTTACACATTGCATATGTGAGGAACAAAGGCTTTTCCTCGCTTTTGGTAGGTACAGAGGTATTGTTTCACTCTTCAGACACAGCCATCAGCTCTCAACTCGAGGGGTTTTCACACTGATAGCTCAGCTGGAAACTTCTTCTCTCATCCGTTGTTTGCCAGCACAAAGAATGGCATCTCTTGCAGTTTCTCATCCAGCATTGTATGCTGTCATTTAGCTGCTCAGGTATTTAGCTTGTTGTGATAGAAAGGATTAGGGATAACTGGAATCTTGTGTGTTTGGAGGCCTTGGTGTCTTCTAGGTCTGGACCAGCAAGGAATGGTATTGAAAACCTTGAAAGAAAGGACTGGTCTGTCCCTCAAAAACACAGCAACCTGACTGCAAACCTGAGCATGGTGATGCTTCTGCCGCATAGGCTGAGGTGTGGGTGCTCATGCAGCTTGCCCCAGGCTTCTGCTTCATGTAGAAGTCCTGAGTGGCAGCACAAGGGATGGTGGTGGGATCTGCCTGAGGACGAAGCAAGCTGGTCAGCCGAAGCTTCTCTGATCTGTTGGCTATTGATTTTGCCAGCAAATCCACCTGAGACTGGGCTAACCTTTCTCCATCAGCAGCCTGAGAATTAGTGATGACGTTTCTTGTTAGGAAACAAGCTCCAGGTACCACTTTCCGCTTATGTTACCATGGTTTCCCCCACCCCTTTACAAGTCTAAACCATTAGCACTCTAATGCATCATCTAGATGATGATTTTTCATGGGTTCATGGTCTACTCGGACCTTTCTGGTCTTGTCACTGAGACATGACAGCGTTTTTATAACTCTCTTGCTGAGAACAGCTAATGGGAGTGCGCAGCAATTGAAAGGTCAATGTGGTAAGCAGCGTTCCGCTTAGGTACCTGCATTCCCATATCAAAGCCTGAGTGAGGAGGGAGCATGGCACAGTGCGAACCTGACTTAGTGACAGACTACAGCAAAAATGAGGAAAGATGAGTGTTGAAGTCACTCTTGTTGCCCATAACCTGGAGTTTCTTTAGTGCTGGAAGGGGTTTGTTAGGCAGATGACCAGCTCCTTTAATTTATTTTGCTACATGGAAAGAAGCTTGTCCACTGTAAGATGCTGCCCTTCAGGGTGCATTTTTTGTATGTGTTATGAAGTGGTTTTTAAGTATCTGCTGCGGTGCCATTATTTCCTTTAATAAACAAAAATAAGAATGAGAATAAATGAGAGAGAAGCTGCTGGGGTTGTTGCACTATAGCAGAAAGTAACGTGTTTGAAGAAAAGCATTTGCCATGTTTACTAGGGCACATGTAGCTAATAAATGGCTGAATAATTAAGTGAACTTATACATAATTAACTCTGCAGTCTGTGGGCATAGGACCAAACTGGCATTTGTCAAGGTGCATGTGTAAGCTCAAATCCTTATGGAAGAGCAAGAGGCTTTGAGCAAGTACTAGCTGTTTTCCTGCTGAATTTCCAATTAACCTGACTGGGGTTTATTTTGTTTGTATTTATTTTATCAGTATCTTTTATTGTTCTACCACACGTGTCTCAGCCCTACAGCTATACCTACATGTATGGTGTGATTTATCCCTTTCTGTTCAATGCTTCAAGCTTCACTGTGTTATTGCGTGTAGCATTCCACATAGAAAATGTGGAGCTGCAAAACTTCTTGGTGGAATTCAGTATGTAAAGCTCACTGTGATTCAGGGGAAACTGAAGGCACAAACTTGAGGTTCTCTTAAATTTTATGGGTTTTCTTCAGCCGGGTTTTAGTTTTTCTCCAGCTTTGACCTCAGTTTTTTTATTTGGCTTTTAGAAGCTTATGCTTTCATTCATTTATGTATGTGTAAGCACCCCTTAAATGGATATTAAATGAATTTAAGTTTTTTTTGCAGATGTATTTCACTCTCGGTGCAACTGAGTTATTGAGTAAGGATCTGGTCCTTGAAGATCCTGAAGGTATTTGAGCAGCTTTGGTTCCCCTTTGCTGCCTGGGTTATGAATGAGTAGTGAGTAGAGCGAGTGGCGGTGGAGCCATCTCCTTTGTTGTTATGGGAACACAGCAGTGGGGTGCCAGGGAAGGCAGTAGAGATGATATTTGCTGAATGACATGTAAAATCGGGGCTCTGGAAGGAATGGCTCTTCCCTCCTTGGAGAAATTTATGCTTTTGTACGGCTGATCTGAAAACAAGCTGCTTGGCAATAACACGGGGTTTGGAGGTGTAATCCATGCTGGTAAAAAAATATGCTTTATGTCTATGTGTTATTGCTATGCAGCCATCTGCATGCTGTTACCTGTGGATGCACATCTCCATCCTGCTCTATACTGTCACAGTAACTGTCATAGCTGCTTGAGGCGTGGAAGCCCTCGTTCACCGCTCTCCTGAATGGCTTTTTGCAGTTTATCGAATTATTGTGTGTTTCAGGTCCTGAGGTTCAGATCAGGGTCTGCAGTGCTGAGCTACATCTATTTCACACTGTAATAACAGAGGCTGTACAAGTGTTCAGTACAAACCAACTTGCACTTTGAGTAGCAAGTCCTCTTTGAAGCATGAATAAAAAAGAGGAGGCAAAGTCTTGAGGGATGTTGTGGGGTGGGACAGTGCAGACAGGGTGGCTCCAGTGCAGCTGTGCTTTGCAGCCAGCAATATTCCCAGGCCAGTGGGTTAAAATCAGCAAGCTGCTCTAGTGGAAGGTGTCCCTGTCCGTGGCAGGGGTTAGAACTGGAGGAGCTTTAAGGTCCCTTTCAACCCGAACCAGTCTGGGATTCTATGCTGCTGTCCTTTGCCATGGCCATGCATCCAGTCCATATAGGCTGGCATGGCAATCTAAGTAAAGCTTTCTGGCAGTGACTGTGTGCCTGTAAGTCTAATGTTTGGAGGATATTTTGGTATAGATCCATTTTAGGTTATTTTGGGTGGAGGATATGAGCTGGATAGTTCTAGACTTCATTTAAAATGCTTTCTCCTACTTTAAGACAAGGCAAAGCCTTCTACATTTTGGAGCCTGTCCAAGCATGAAGTTCTGAGCTGCAGCAAAGCATTTCATTTCATTACTTTGCACTCCATCTTTCTTCTTAAAAATGTCTAAAACACACATAACATTAGAAATGCTTGACTGTGTAACAGTGAAACTGCAGAAACTTTGGCACTGGATCTGATTGGAAATTCAAATGGGCTTTGCTAGTGTGAATCTGAACTCATCTTTCAACATAGTATACATGGAAAAGGAGGAGGGGATGATGTTACTAGAAGTTAGAATTTATGTAATCATTTGCATAGACAATTTGCAGCATGGAGGTGTCTAAATAGTATTAAACCTCACGTTTTAAAGAACAGAATCAGGAACAATGAAGATGATTTTTTTTTTCTCGTCTGAAAAAAGTGAGTTGCATTTAGTTACTGTGTTCTATTTGCAGAAACATTGAGCTTCCTAAACTCTCTCTAATGCTTCTCTTTAATACTTGCGGTGCCTTTAGGGGCTCCAGTTGTAGGGCCTGGATCTTGCTTGTCCTTTAAGTCCATGGAAAGGCTGGAAAGCTGGAAAAGGGGTGTGTAGGTTTTGGGGCCATATCCCCTCTCCCCATCCCCGGGATAGAGAGATGGTGGTGCTTATGCTATTGTGTACTTTCCCCGAGACACTATTTTGCTTTCCAGCTTTTTCATAGGCTTTTTTCACTTGATCACTTCATACAACTGCAAGAAAAATCACTAAAGCAGCGATGTCTCCCATAATGTCCTTAAATATCAGTATTTCATTGTGGCTGTTTTTCACTTTTTCACTCTCCTCCTTGCCCTCACCTAACCAGGGATTAGAAGCTGCTGCTCATCAATGCCAAGTTTAAATCTGCTAATACCACGGGGTCTCTGGCATGTTTGAGGGGGACCCTTGAATGAAAGAGAAAATCCAACCCCACCTTTTCAGTACTGCGAATTGCTCCAGAAGGAAAAGAAAACCTGGAATGCCACAAGCAAGAAGTGCAAAGGTGTGTGCTGCCAGCTGAAGAACCACAGATCATTTTGCTCATTCGGAATTTTCTTCTTGGCTTTTGTGTGTGTGTTGGCTTTTCTCAGTTCTGTGTGTCACCAGCAGGAACACATTGGGCCTAATGACAGTAGTAGCCTTGCAACACAGTTATTAAAGGGTATAAGAACAATGCAGTATAAATCTGTGCCTGATTTTCCAAGCAAAAGTAAATGCTCTTCAGTCTAACCTCCATAACTCCTACTGGAGAGATGTTACAAATGTGCTCATGCCTTGGTTTTGGAAGGGAACAAATGATATACCAATTAATAAAGACCAGTAATGTAATATTAGATAACTCAGTCTGTCTTTTTTGCTGTCAAAGACTCAAATGCCTGTTACTCTGCTCAAAAGCTTATCAGAAGAAACTGCCTTTAGGTCAAGGAAAATTTACTTCATATATTAATGTAATCACAAAAGAGAAACTTTCTTCCAGCGATCTTTCCCTCTGGACAGCCCAGGAAAAGAGTCATTATATCAAAAAATCAAGAGGTTTACAATTCCTTGCTGCAAATCTGATTGACTTCCGTGTCTTTGTTAAAATGCAAGATTCTTCTTTTTCCTTCCTGTTCGGTAAGAGCACTTCATCTTTAGGGGCTGTTTAGTGAATCTGATCGCTGAGGAGCAGGTGTAAGAGGTCTGAACAACATCTGTGTGTTCACGGATGAAAACATTATGACCATTATGATATAATAGACAAGAAAATCTTCTGGTAGATGTGCTAGAGCTGTGGGCATGGGATGTCCCTGTGCATGTGCCTGTGCATACATCCTCTTTCTTCAGTTCAACAGCTGGCCTGGGAATTGCAGTGCTGTGTGTTGGCTTCTTGAAGTAGAGCTGTAAATCATAACCCAACTACACAAAAAGGCACCTCTTTATTGAAAAGTCAGTAAGCTTTGTCAGAGATCTGATTTGCTCCAGTTCCCAACAACTGCTTTTTACTGCTGGTGCAGCACAGGCGGTACAACAAGCTGGGGCTTTAATGTGATGGATAAGAGGGAAAAGAAACCTCAAACCTGAACCCTTGTCTGTGGAGCTTTGTGCATTAAGACCTTTCTCTCTGATTTGGAAATAAGAACAAGGTATTTCTGGAATCAATTATTTTAGCTTGGAAACTTAGCAAGTTTTAGCTGAAGGCTGGGAAGAAGATAGCCCAAAATAGCCAGCATATTTCCACATTTTTTTGTACTGCCACTACTGATACTATAGAAGTATCTATACTACTAGAGCTACCCCTTTTTGTTATCAGATCCTTCTACATCCAAGCTAATAGGTTAGCTGCAAAAGGAAAAATATTGCAGAAGATAAAAGAAGTTTTTCCTAATATCAATCCTTGAAAAATAACCAAACACATTTCTTTCTGTATTTACCAGGTAATCTTTTAGATCTGATGCTTGTGTGTAGGAGGCACTTGCTTATTTTACACAATGCTTTAAGATCAGTGGAAATGACAACCAGCATAATTACCCTCTGGCCTTTTATCTTTCTGTGGTATTATCTCTAGAGAATGCCAGGAATGGATAGAGAAGCCTTTGCACAGCGGATAATCACAGCCATTAGAGGAAACAACACTAACTTAACATCATCTGCATTTTTCTCACTAAAACATAGATATTGGAGTCAGTGCTGATCCATTACTGAAATCATGCAGCCAGGAAACAGCCACATTTATGGTAGGACCCAGAGGAAAAACTGAGTTTTGGATATTCTAGTAAATTCTTTAAATATTCAGAGGGTTGGTATGATAAAATAGGGGTGATGGACACAAACAATACGGACATCTGCTTTAAGTGCAAAGTACAAGTCAGCCATAATTATAAATTAGGGATCAATGCTGCTGTATTTTGAATGTGTTGGTAAATAATTAATGAGGGAATGCAGTACAAGGATGAAAATCTCCTTTTCAAACTCTATCTTGAGTGAAATGTGAAACTATCTGAGCAAATGCTGGTGCTCTTTAAAAGAGGGGAAAGAAAGGACTGGATTTACGATGCAATTGGAATTTCAGAAGTGAAACGGCAGTTTTATTCAGTAGTTAAATGCACATGAAGTGTTCCACCCTCTCCGATTTGTCATTATCCCTGATAGAGAAGAAGCAGCTGAGTGAGCAGGATCTGTAATGGTGTGGGGAATATTCATGTGTCAGTAAGGTCTTGACTGAATGTCACATCTACTTAGTGCTGCTCAAAGGAGAAAGGAAATCACTCTGTCTTGCACCCCTGAGAAAGGTCAGCCCATCCATTTATCTCTGTTTGTCTGAAGCCAATTGGAAGTGTGATGCAAGTTTGTCACCTAAGGATTTTTTTTTATTTCACTTGAAAGTGGGTTTGTTAATGGACAGACCGCCAGCAGCTCTGAATGCTTGTGCTGGTGCTTCACTTTCCTAGAGCCTGTGGGGTTAAAATCCAGCTGTGGCTCTGTTCAGTGTGGGTTTTGGTGGAGAATCCAATGGGGATGTTCTCTACACTATCTCTTGGCTGTAATATTGGGGGTATAACAGGGTAATTCTCACTGGAAAACTTGTATGTCCTTATATTAAGTCGATTTTAATCAAGCCTACACCACCATCCTCAAACAACAATCAGTTTCTGCAGTGCAGTTTATCTGTGGAGAAATTTGCAGTGACACTTGAGCTTGTGCCCTGGAAATCAGTTAACAGTCAGTATAATGCAAGGATGCTGGTCCTCATAGGCTCAGAAAAGAAATATATTTTCCAAATATTTCAGAAAATAATGGTAGCTTTTGTTTCCCCTCTGTCTCGATGCACCTTTGAATGGTTCTGTAGGCGAACTAATGTGTCATCCCACCTTAGGGAGGTGCAAGGTGGGAGGGATGCAAAGGTGCTGTATTTACCAAGGGAAAAGAGGCAGCAGTGCAAAAAGAGGCTTGTCCCTGAATGGAACTGGCTTGTCCCTCTTGAGCTCAGGTCACTCCAGCTTACTGCTGAATGTGGCTGATGAAATTTTACCTAGAATGCATATAATGCAATTCTATTAAATTCTAATTTAATTTGAGGCAGAAAGCAGCTACCAGTGAACACACAAATGCTGCTGTGATGAGTGATAGGAGAACAAGAATGTCAGCTGTTGCATGGATTTGCAATGGAGTGGGAATAGAGGAGGCTTTGAACATAAACATGTGGGCAATGCTCTGACGTGCTTTGGTGCAACCGAGCATGGAGCTGATATCAACATCCTACCAAACTCCATCCTTAAATCTTGGTAGTTTGATCACTTGTCTTAATTTTCAGCTGTCTTAAAATGCATGCTGATAAACTGTTGATAAATCAAGTAACTACCATCAGATGATCTGTAATGGAGCGTAAGTGAAGCTGTAATAAGGCAAATAGGCCCATCCATATCATTCTAGATTTGCTTTTGAACTGGTATAGAAAGTGCTGAGACAGAGATGAAGTGACCTGATGATTTAGGAAGAAGTGGAGGAGTGTCTAAATAATAAATGATCCCAGGGAAAATGTCACATGAGAGGTTTTATGACATATGTTAATGGTGTAGAATAAGCTACATTGTCAAGGAACAGAAATGCCAGATTTGTACAATACTGCATGTGATGAAGTGTTCCTTACGTGAGAGGTGCTGCTACAGTCACACCAGTTACCAAGTGACAAAATCAAGTAATTTAACTGTGATTTCACAATATTTTTTGCATGCTCAATGAAAGGCTTCATTGCCTTGGTTTAGTCAGTTTCACTTTTCATAACACTGATTACACCATTTATTTTTCTTATGTTTATAGGGCCAATTTCTCAACTTGGCACAAGATTCAAATTTTAATGCAGTCGACAACATAAAGCCAAGTTTATCTTACTTTGTTATGGTAATGACATTTTCCTGCTGGGAGCTAATGCGAATATTACATGGAAAAATACTTCCTGTAGCTGGGGAGATGGTGTAAATGGACAGTCAAAACCCCCTAAAAATGGAGGAGCACGTTTCAAGTCTTTGGTGTAAGGTCATTTCAGTCTATTTGAAGGACTTGACACAAGCACATGCCTTCCAGTGTTCTTTTATATTTCCCCCATTTCTGGTGATGAGAAACTCCCACCTAGAGATGCTTACTTCAGCTGTAACTTTCTGAGAAAGGTAGTGGAGCTGTTGTAATTCCTAATCCTGGTATAAAGCTTATGTATAATGCAAAAAAAATCAAAGTAGATTGAACAAGCATGATGCTTGAAAATCTCCATGGACTATGAAATGTGAGTATGGCAGCAAGAGTCACCCAAATGAGTATTTTTAGAAACCATTTCCTAAGCTTATCCGTGGGGATGGCAGAGGTCAGGAGAAACAACTTCCACTGCTTTATCTGCACAAAGCATTTAGAATAAGGTGACCATGGAGGAGAGGTGCCAGAATACACACAGGTACCTGCTGAGAATGGAAGGTAGATTGGAGTCATCTCTCTACAATGGGTGAAAATGGGTTATGAAAAGGCAGGGAGTGAGGGAGATGGGGAAGGAGAAGGGGCTTATTCAGTAGTCCCAGGAGACAAATGGGACTGGTTGAAGCAGCACTTCAGACTCCAATATAGACAGGAGAGAAAAGCAAAATCAATCAGGGTTAATGATGGTCCGTCTCCCTTCTGCCCTCCACGTGAGAGGCAAGGGCAGAATGGGTGATAAAGATGCATTGAATAATTGCAATGGCAAAACACCTGCCTGCCAGGGAGGAGTGGTGAATGAATTCCTTATTCATAGCTTTAAAGCCCACATATCTAAGTTAAACATAGCTGAGTTTGGGGAATAGAAGTCAAGAAGATCAATGGTGGGACCTCACTGAATTAAGAAGGATAAAATAATGCACACTGTGTATGAACACAGTACTGAATACATTCTGTTTCACAGATTACGTGAAAATCAGTGGTGTTCAGAAGAGTAGGACAACACCCTGCCTGTTTGTTACTGTCAATGCAGTGTGGATGTGATTAGAGGGTGGTCCTTTAGGGAGAAAGAAGAAATTTCTTTCCCCATCTGAATTGGAGAAAAACCTCAGTTCAAATTGTGGCTGCAGTAAATATTAATTATACAAAGAGGAGGGATGGCTGAGAATAGCACACCCAGACTGGCTGGTAGCCCAGTGGCTGGGGGACTTGCAAGACATGAGAGAAAGAGGGAGAAACATCCACACTTTGGCTGGTTTGGACCAGCAAATGAAACTAAATTCCCCCATATTTAGGAACTTCCTAAAGAAAGGCAGAAAGCTCCTGTTAGTTGCATCAACAGCAACACAAGAAGGCAAGAGAGTTTCAATCACAGCCAAAATATGGCAAACTTGAAGTCCCTTGGGAAAACAGGTTAGCCACATTCAGGCTCATGTCTTCCTATTTATATTAATGCAAAGGGAAAATCTAAGGAGGGGACTGAGTTCAGTTGCTCACCACATCCTGATTTGCTGCTTATTGAAAATAACAGCTTTGCCTGTTTATGTTCACCTCCCACTAAACAGAAAGTTGCTGCCAGAAGCCTAGGGCATTCTCTCAGCAGAAAAGCATCAGTCTGGAGGAATGCAGATCTGTATCCTGCTGACAGCTTGGAAATCTACTATCCAAAGGTTGCATTGGAACTTGTCTTCAAGAAAAGGTAAATGAATGAATTGCATCTAAGCATCAAATTTAGATAAATACTCTTTGGATCCAGAGGCCAAGTAATTCTCATTGGCCGTAGCCTGTTATTTTTTTGATGGAGATAAACAGAGGCCATTCAGGGGAGACCTTTAAAAGACAACTTGCCAAATTGAGCCCGGGTGTTTAAAGTCTCAAAGGTGCTTCCCATCTCACTGATGTCAAATTGTCTTTTCCTTTCTTTACCATCAACATAGATAGCTCATTTGTTTTCTGATCTTCATTCCTCAGTGCTGTTTCAGAAGCCCAAATGCATCGAATTGGTTCAAAACCCACCTAAATATCTTAAGTGAGTTAGATCTAAACCCTACACCTAAATCTCTAACCTACCTGACATGGAAGGTCTACTTAGTTCTTGTATATTGATGTATTTTACATTTCCTCTTTGTCCCAGTTGACTTAAACTGGTTTGAAAACTCACATCAGGAAGAGCAAGCTGCACCAGGTACATGATGGGACTTCTGAATCTACATGAGTATTCTGGGCAAGCTTTTAAAGACATCCTGCGGTTCAGTGCCCAACCTATAAAATGACATACAAAGAGCATGGTATCTGCCAAGGGCTTTAGGAAATAAACTCTACATGCATCCTTCTTGAAGAATAATAATAATGAATTCATGTGTACCAGGATTCCTCCTTTTTTTGCAACAGCATCAGACACTGCTCACTGAAATCCATGAACAAGAATAGCAATGACTGACTGAGTTTTGGTGCCTTTTTTCCTCTCTTTGTTATACATAGAATCATTTTAAGGAGGACCTTTGAACCTTGACACAAGCCATCTGCTGCCCTTGGGGTAGAAGAGAACAGAATCACCTCTGTCTGTAGGTGTGGGGGTGCTAAAATCTGCTGTAGCTGAGCTGTAGAGAGCCCACATATGGGCATTATCAGCACCCATACTGATGCAGTGCAGCACTGAGTTGCTTTTGCAGTTACTCACATTAGCACCTGCATTGCCAGGTTTAGTTCAGATCCCACAGCAATGCCCTCCCAGCTCAGAGGAAGAAAAGTTTTCATACCTCCTCTTAATTTCTTCAGTTTAATCTCTATTTTGAATCCTGTTGGTGCAGTCCTCATCACCCTGTTAGATTAAAACCAAAACCACATCATCTAAGTGCATTTGCTTTGTTTCTAACAAATATGTTGTCATGGGAACTTGCTGTTGCTCTAGCTGTTGTGCCAGATGCACCAGCTCTCTGTCCCTGGGCTGTTTTAGTTTTTCCAATAAATTAATTGCATTTAAATTAAGCATATTAAGTGATTTCTTGTCAATTAATTTGGATGTTAAGCTGGGTACTTGCAAAGTTTCTCTCTTCCTACTCACCCCACAAGATTAATTAACTCCTCCAGATATTGTAGTCCATCACATAAAGCTGTGGTCTTCCCCAGCTCTCTGCAGTTGGAGTACTCGCTGCCTGCATGGGAAGTAATCAGTAGCCAAAGTAATTGCTTTTCACGAGTCTGTTCTCAGCTGTCCTGTCAGATTAAAGCTCTAATGAAACTGTTTCAGCTTCCAGAAAAAAATATTCAGCAGAAATGTGCTGTAATTGCAGGTGGAAACCAAAGCTGAGAATGGAATTGGGTTTGTTTAGCACATCAGATGTTCATTTGTTGGTCGTCTTTGGAGGCATTCCCCACAGTGCTGGCTCTGTCATGTTTCCTCCTCATGTTCCTGCTGTGGGAGGATGTTTGGGTGCCTCCCAATATCCGTATTTTGTGTTAAGGCAGTAAAAGATGGAGAAGAATCCATGCATAATGCACAGTGGGTGAAGAACATTCTTGGCGCAGAGGCAGACAAATGATACAGGGTTGCTCTGTACTTTGCTCATCTGCATTCAGCCAGTGGTGGGGACTTGAGGAAATACTTAAATTTGAACTTAAAAAGTCAGTAAAAAGATACTCCAAGAATTGTTTCCAGATCTGAACTCTGAGAGCTCAGCAGCAAATGAGCTTATTAATCTATTGCTTAGATTTGTAGCAGGCTTCCTCCTAAAATTCAGAGGTCTTGGAGCAGAATGTTTGCAGTGAGTACCTGTGCCTAACACTAGCCTAAAGAGAGGAAAAGATAGTGAATATATGTAGCAGGCTTAAAACACTTTATACACAGCTTCCTGATCTGCAGTCCTAAGCTGTAAAGAAACTGCCTGATAAATTAGTAGCCTACAGGGAAATCTTATTTACAAGGAAGGCAACAGAAACATTAATGCATCTTTACTAGCCTTATTTAGACCATATGCTTGCTTCATGGTGGGAAACTGCAGAGTCCCTGCAGTAAAGCAGCAGTGGGTAGCTGCTGAGATACAAACTGCTGATTTGCATGCTTGCCTGGACCTCTGCAGCTGCTAGGACTTTTTGCTGCAGTAAGAAGTAGGCTGATAATCAACAGGTAATGGCAAGTGGAATTTTCTTTGTCTCCTCCAGGTTTTCATTGAGTAACAAAGTTATGGAGAGTATAGAAAGGGAGAACGGTGATTTTATAGAGGAGGGGGTGCACAAACTAGAATTTGTCAGCTTTGGTGAGAAAGAACACAGGGAGGTGTTTCTGTTTTTTTCCAGTGTCTGAAGGGGGCTACAAGGATGCTGCAGAGGGACTCTTCCTCAGGGACTGTAGTGATAGAACAAGGGGTGATAGGTTCACAGTGAAACAGGGGAAGTTCAGGTTGGAGATAAGGCAGAAGCTCTTCCCTGTGAGAGTGCTGAGGCGCTGGCACAGGGTGCCCAGAGAAGCTGTGGCTGCCCCATCCCTGGCAGTGTTCAAGGCCAGGTTGGACACAGAGGCTTGGAGCAAGCTGATCTAGTGGAAGGTGTCCCTGCCTGTGGCAGGGGCTGGAACTGGAGGAGCTTCAGGTCATTTCCAGCCCAAACCATAAATTCTATCATTCTATATCGTCTAGCCTCCTTGTCCCGTGAAATCTTTCCCCCATAGTAACAAGAGCTGGGACATGCCATGTTTATGGTTTTTGTTGTTGTATGTTGCAAGATAACCCCTATCAGAGTTAAGAGGTGCTGTCCTGCACCTGCGAAAATGCCATAGCTGTACCTTACACATCACTGGGAGATAAGCTGGTTGCTTTGGCGGAGGATATCATCTATAGGGACATATTATGTATTATCACTATAAACCAAAATTTAATAGCAAATTCTATGCTTTATTCATTAGGATGGTTACAAGTGGTTTTGGATTAAGCTGTAGTTACTTGTTTTTTAATGCATGCACATACTTTGCTGCAAATGTTTAGATAAATCAAGTGTAGGCCAATGGAAAGGAATTAAAAAGTTGATTACCATAACTTTGAATTTGATTTCCTCTCTGGCTTTTCCTATTCCAAGCGTGTTTCACTTTGCAGATTGTTTTGCTTGTTTCGGGCCAGTGCAATCCTTGCAATTTTTCACTCAACACAGTGAACAGAAGATATCTCACTGCTTTTAGTGGCAACAGTTTCATTGCCAAACTTCCCTTGGCACCTTTGAAGCTTGATTTGTTTATTTCCCCTTTTAACGGAATGAAAGTCCTTTCAATCACCCTGTGGTGGTTCCTTGCTCTCCTGTTGAGTCTGAATTTTAAACTGAAACGTAAGCCGAAGCAAGCAGTCGGATCATTCCTAGCTAAAACTTTTTACAGGCCGATTGTAGCTGGAGAATGACAACATTCCCATTTTGTTCCTCATCCTCCAGGAAACAAAAAAATATATTGAGAGAAGTGCATGGAAAGAATCTTAGGGGCTCGATGCCAAACACTAAGAAGCTTGTGCTTAGATTATACTTCTTTGATTACTCAACTGAGTTATTAGATACATGTAGAACACCCATTTAAATGTATATCCATTCTCCTTCTGCAATAGATAAATGTGCTTTGCCTTGAATCTATAAGCAGAATACAGCACTTTGATGCAGTAACTGGAACTGAATAAAGCCAGTCAGGAGACCGAAGGAAGGATGCGGTTGGCTTTAAAGTGAATGGAACAGAGGAGTCCCTCGGTTAGTTAATTAACTTCAATTTCTCTTTTAATGAACTTTCTCTGATGCTTAAGTATCCAGATGCTTGCAAATATTTTTCCTCAACAACAGGCTTTTGTTGGTGTGTTGTAAATTATAAAGGGGGGGGGGAACCTGTCTTCCGTATCCTAGGAATCATACTTTGGTATTTGCACTGTGGCAGCATCAGTGTGCTGGTGGTGCAGAGAGGGCAGGTGATCACAGCTGGATGTTCACTGCAGGTGTCTGGTCTGGTGACGCGCTTCCCAGGCTCCTCCTGCACCAGGAGGACTTGGGTTAAGTCAGATTTTTTTACTCCAAATAGCTCTCTGTTTGCTAACAAGAATAGAGGAGTTGAGAGAACCTTGTTCTACTAGACCCAAGTTGTGCAAGGTGTATGAAGGTAGCCCTTCCCACAGAGGTTATCCTTAAATCCTCAAATGTTCTTCAGGAATTGGCTGTACTTACAGAATCATAGAATCCCAGACTGGTTTGGGTTGGAAAGGACCTTAAAATCATAAAGTTCCAACCCCCCTGCCATGAGCAGGGATGCCTCACACTAGACCATATAGGTTCTGTCCAGCATGGCCTTGAACACTGCCAGGGATGGAGCATTTACCACTTCTTTGGGCAACTTGTGCCAGTGTCTCACCACCCTCACAGTAAAGAACTTCCTTATATCTAATTAATGCCAAGGCAATCCCCTTTGCTATTTGTTACAGGGAACTCTGGAAAAAACTTTAATTTCAAGATGATGGTGCAGCAATGTTTCAAATCACACCTTGCTTCTAGAGAGGGACTGACCCAAGCCCTGAGTGATCGCACTGCCTGGTGACAACTCCCACAGCAATAGGATAAATGACATTCCCAGAGTTGGATACTCGTGTTGGGTGGGATTTTGGGAGCAGCCCATCCTGGCCGAGCTCTTCAGCAGGAGCAGAGTTAAGCGGCTTTCAGCGCCTTGAAAAATCTCGCCCAGCAGCAAAGCTGGAATAAGCACATCTGAAGTTAACGAAGTGGCACGGTTGGATTTCTGTCTGAACACAGTAAAAGAGAGGAATTGTCCCCTGGGTGAAGACCTGGGCTGAAACGTGGGAGAGCTGCCTGCAGGGACAGATTACCATCCTTCCCACCCCAAACAGAGGCAGATGTTTTCCTCTTGCTGACTTTCCGTAACTCATCCTGCCAAGGACTCTCTGTGCGCTGCTGAGCAAATCGCTTTTTCTCTTACATCCAAATTCCTTTTTGCAGTTCAGCTCCCACAGTTTTGGCTTTTGTTTGCTTGTAATAGAAATACTCTGGAAGAGGAAACATCCTCCGTATTTTACACAGCAAAGCAGGGCTGTGTTCTCACAAACAACTACAACAGCCAGGAAACAATGGCAGTTTCACCTTGGTAGTCTGTGGGAGGTTTTCCATTTCCTTTATCCTGGACTACTTGTAATTGAAGATGCAGCTGTCCTTGTTAAATGAGCAATTTCAGTATTCTTCCTATTGATGCTATTAATTGGATGCTTAATTCTTTAAAACATCACAGTCATCTGTCGAATGAACCAGATTTAAGATCCAATAGTAATAGCTGAATAACCACATCTTCCGCCATAGAGCTCACTGAAGCTGCAATTAGCCAGTTAAAGGCATCAGACATCTGTGTGTTAAGAGATTAGGTCCATCCTTCTGCTTTCATTACCTCGGTGAGAAGTGGGTGGGTTAATGAAACTCTTCATTGTGGCAGCATATTTTCATTAATTGTGGTTACCAGATTTTGTAGTGGTGGCTGCACTAAAAATGCACTGGGGGAAAAAACGTATTGGGTTCCATCCCCAGAGCATAAGCAGCAGGTTGAGGGAGGTGATCCTGCCCCTCTGCTGTGCCCTGGGGGGCCCCACTCGGAGCGCTGTGAGCAGTTCTTGTGTCTCCAACATAGGAAGGACATCGGACTGTTGGAGCAAGTCCAGAGGAGACCATGAGGATGATCAGGGGCTGGAGCACCTCCTATGCAAAGACAGACTGAGAACACTGGGGGTCTTTAGCTTGGAGAAGAGAAGCTGCTGAAGACCTCAGAGCAGCTCCCAGTGTCTGAAGGGGGATACAAGGGTGCTGCAGAGGGACTCTTCATCAGAGACTGTAGTGATAGGACGAGGGGTGATGGGTTCAAACTGAAAGAGGGGAAGTTCAGGTTGGAAATAAGGCACAAGTTCTTCCCTGTGAGGGTGCTGAGGCGCTGGCACAGGGTGCCCAGAGAAGCTGTGGCTGCCCCATCTCTGGCAGTGTT
>WYDI02003578.1:0-28064 GCA_009867235.2 Psittacus erithacus
GTCCTCAACATAAAAAGGACATGGAACTGTTGGAACAAGTCCAGAGGAGGCCACGAGGATGATCAGGGGACTGGAGCTCCTCCCATATGAAGACAGGCTGAGAAAGTTGGGGCTGTTCAGCCTGAAGAAGAGAAGACTGCGTGGAGACCTCATAGCAGCCTTCCAGTATCTGAAGTGGGGCTATAGGGATGCTGGGGAGGGACTATTTACTGGGGACTGTAGTGACAGGACAGGGGGTAACGGGTTCAAACTTAAACAGGGAAAGTTTAGATTGGATATAAGGAAGAAGTTCTTTACTGTAAGGATGGTGAGGCACTGGAATGGGTTGCCCAGGAAAGTCGTGAATGCTCCATCCCTGGTGGTTTTCAAGGCCAGGTTGGACAGAGCCTTGGGCGGCATGGTTTAGTGTGAGGTGTCCCTGCCCATGGCAGGGGGTTTGGAACTGGATGATCCTAAGGTCCTTTCCAACCCAAACCATTCTATGATTCTGTCTCATGTCATCTGTGTCCCCCCTGTGCCTGCATACAGGTGTCATGAATGTGCCATGGAATATTGTAACTGCTTTTATAATGCTTTCTGTTTTCACTGATGATGAAATTACAACCCTATTTTTTTTCACTGATGATGAAATAACAACCCTATTTTTTTCTTTTAAACATTAAGAGCAACCTTTTTCAAGAGTGGCAAAATCAATCTTGCTTTTATGTGAAAACCTTTTACAAAATGGTGTCATATCTCCAATGCTTGACCCTAAATGGCACACATATAAAGAGATGGTCTTCCAGAGAAATTAAGATTATAATGTAAGAAGAAAGATCACAGATACAGAAAGCAACTTTAATGTGCTGGGGCGGTACAGCAAATGTGCCTGAGGTGGTGGATGGAGGAAGATTTGCACCCTCTGTGTTTACCACAATCTTGCAGGAATATGTTAACGAGACACCTGGTCCAGCTACGTCAGGGCTATGATTGCTCAGTGCTGCCTCCAAGCTCAATTAGCCTTATTGATGGCAACATGCTGCTGCCTGGGCATCTCTGCTCTGGCCCCAGTTCACAGGGCAGAAATACTCTGTGGTAACAATGAGCTGTGAAATTTCTTTCCTCCCCCAGGCCAGAGCTGCATGCTGAGAAACTGGCCCTCTAGTCGTGACACACGTGTGGGGACAGGCAGCAGACAAGTTTCAGCTATGACGCTCGCTCTCACTCATTGTGAGGTTATGACAAAACGAAGGGCCTCCTGCCAAAGCATTTCGCCAGCATATTCTTCCATCCACCTTTTCTTCTGCTTATGCAAAAAAGACAGGGAGGAAATGAAATCTTGGATAAAGTCATCCTGCTGAAGGACCCAACAGGGTGGAGGGCCCATAGCTCTAAATACATTCCAGTTATGATCTCACTCCTCAATAACTACTGAGCAAAGATGAATGAGAAAATACCAAGGACACATGTAATGAGAAGTGCATTTCACTGGATTCATATGCTCATAAAAGTAAGTGAGAACATGAACTGTCTCTGACTTTTACCCCAGAACCTTTACAGGCTGTCTCTTATTGCCTTGGTACTCATCAGTGCATTGAATTCACTTAGTGAATTCAATTTTTTATAAGGGAAGCAGTGAGAATGGAGGAAAGTTGTTCCAAAAAGAACATGGTAGGTGAAAGAGTAAGCTTGGTAAGGCTGGAGAACTCAAAGAATCTGGTTCAGAGGGTCCTCTGAAAGCAACATGGAGTTTTGCAAGAATTACGTCTACATGATTATCATTTCTTCTGTCTCAACAAGGCCCTCTAGCTCAATTTCCCCACAAAGAGAGCTGGAATGAACTATAAAGCACATGTCCTTCTGCTATAGGGGACTGGAACACTGCAGAAATCAAGGAAATTGACTCTCTGTATTTCTAAGATACTCTGATGCCTGGAGGGGCAATATTAAGGCTGCACTATACAATCAGCAAAAGAAAAGAGTCCTGCACAACTAATTCCAGATGAAGATACGCTTTTCTAGGTGAATACACGCTTTGTGTCTGACCAGTTTGAGGGCAACAGTGCTCGACTGGAAGGTGAATTAGAAAGACAAAATGGAATTACTCGTCTTTATTCCTGTGCCAAATGCTAGATGAGGTGTGTGAACATATTTCTTTATAAAGGTAACAACATACATGACAATTTCTTGGCACTTAAGAGTCCTCCTACTGCAGGGTCAAAAGGAACCTTGCAAGTATCAGTGAATACAGCCCTCTAGCGCCCTTGAGAAACTGGCAAAGACTAGTAATTCCAAAAACTGGTCAGGAAAACTGTAGTGTGAGAAAGCCATAATTAATGATACATAGGAGGTTGGTGTCTTACAGCTATCTCATCAGCAGTAAAGCCCATAGCCCCAGCCCTGGCTTTGGTCAGGCTCTGGGTGCTGGTTGGTTCTAATGCCACTTGCTAAGCAGGGAAGGTGCAGGTGGGCTCTGGTGAGGGGCTCAGGAAGGAGGAAAAGATAAGGCACAGTGGCAGCTGAGACTTGCTGCTGTCACCACTCCTGCTGCTGTGTCCACATCACTTACAGCTTCCTCTGGCTGCTGCTACCCTTGATGACGGCTGGGAGAGGCCAGAAGAGACCGCAGAGCTGGGAGCCCTCAGGACAGACACGCTGATCACACAGCATCCTTGCTGCTGGTCTGGATCCTCCCCTATGAGTTGTAGATGAGTAGCTGAGAGGTAGGAAGTGAGTGATGCTCGCCATGATGGAGTTCAGTTCAGGCTATTTTAAGTATCATCACTGTGTTACTCTGGTCCTGCCACACAAGCCAGTGCAGGTATTTATATCACAGGCTTGATCTCAGAAGGATTTAGGATGCTCATAAAGATGGCTGAGGTATCAAAGGCACTTTTAAGGGTTTTTTTGAGTGGCACAGTACTGATGGAAATATGTTCTGTTACTAGAGATGAACTGAAGATAACATTGTTTGCATGGAATTGGACTCCGTCTTCAATGCTTGCTCTTAAACAAGAAAGCACTGCTCTCTGTCTGCTGCACTTTGTTCCCTGCTGAGCCCAGGGCAGATGCCAGTCATTCCAAACCTAAAGAGGGTTTTAAGGGTTTAAGATGGAAGCACATCAAAACTCAGATTTCCTTTTAATTTATTTTCTTTTACCCTGTACTGATGCGCATAGTATCTCCTGTCAGCAAAAATAAAAGCATCACCCAGTAAATCTCTTTTCAGGGGTCAACATGAGGCACAGAACAACTGTCTAGGGAGAGCAAGATTATTTGCTTAATTCAAACCCATTTTTTTCTCATTAGCTGGCAAAGAAAGGGAAGAGAGTAGAAAAAATCAATAAATACAATAACTTTAATAACCATCACATAGGGAAAAGTTGAAATGAAGTTTAATAATGATTTTTAATTACAAGGGCTTTCATTTCACTTTTTAAATGGATCTTAAAAACCTTGCCTTGTAAACCTCACTGTATTTATGAAATAATGAATAATTCAACACAGCTGTAGTTGACACTTTACGCACCACTGATGGTAATAGCATTGCTGTGATCAATCTGCAGAATGCCTTTCCTTAAAGTTCCTACATCTGGCTGCTAATACAGCTCTGAATCACGCCTTTTGCAGTCCCTAATTTTGTGAAGAGATGCACGCAAACAGAACTGAACTGCTTCCTAAGCTTCTGCATGCCAATTTACAAAGACTGGATTGCTCCATGCGACATCTCATTCAGGGCTGGAGCTGGAAGAATGAAAGAGCGATCTTGGAAATTACAGTGGGATGGATCCTGGTTGTTAGCTTCGGGCAGGGAGAGAAAAAGGCTCAGGAATGTGCCTGCAGGATGAAAGCACTTAGATGTGCTCTGGCACGCCAGCTGAACAAGTAAGTTTTGTCTCTCTGAGTTCAGTAATCCCTGGAATCTTACAAATGGTAAATTGTTCTTAAGATCTGAACAGAAGAGTAAAGCAAAGGAAACTGCCTGCTCATTTGCCATACAAGAAGCCTGCCCAAGCCCCTTTTCCTGGAATATCCCTCCACCATCAATACTCTGAAGTACTGTTAGTTTGAATTCAACAAGGAGAAAGCTACATATTGCTGAAGTGAGCTCCTCAGAGGCTGCTCGATCCTCAGCAAAGCACTAGGGATGTACAAACCCCTGAGCTTGAAAGAAATTAAAAGACTACCTCCAAAAAACACCACCAGCAAAGCAGCTTCCAAAAAAGAAACAACAAAGACATTCAAACTTCAGAAGGAAGTTTTCCAGGGAGTGCAGAGGTATCACTACATGTCACGACAGCGAAGTAGGATACAGCTTTAAAGTTCTGCCTTAATCAGAGCAAAACAATGACTTGAGAGAGTCTCACCTGCATTTCATGCTAGTGTTTTTAAGGAACTGCAAAATTATTAAGAGCTTGTGTCATGTTATGTATTAAGCCCAGTTTGCAAATGGTGGACTCTTAACTGCGGGGGAATACCTTCAGGGGACAAACCCAAGCCACTAAAAATAATTTATGCAAATCAATTTTTGGACGCTTGAATCTGTGGACATTTGGAAACTCAAACATACATGTGATGCAGACGGTGCTCTGTAAACAGCCATGTGGCTGAATAACTTAATTCACATGATTTGTTTCACTAGCAACTTAACGTGGAAAATAGCTTCATTCATTTTGACTGGCAGGACTGGGGTGCCTTGATGTAGACATGAGGGGAAATAGGGTGTGATCATAGTTCCTTGGGTTGAGAAAACTACTCACAGCTTATTAGCAAAAATGGTTATTTTTTCTTCTTGTTCTCCTTTGAAAAGCTGCTTTACTCTAACGTTTTTTGCCATGCAGAAGTGCCAGGAGCTGTGCTGTCTGTACGTACATCACTTCATGAATCCCTTCCAAAACCACATCCCACAAATACCAGGTGAAGAGGAGTTCAGATTTCTTTCAGATCCCACTTGTGCGAAATCCCACAAGTCTTCATTCTGCTCAAAGTCAGTCACTCATTGCTTGCAGCTCACTTGCATGACAACTAAACAGAAAGGCCCTTCAAAATAACCTGTACACTTAACTTCCAGTCAACATTTTAGAAGGTACCTAGAATTTACTTAGGAAACATTCAAACAGTAATGGCCTTTTTAGCTGGGGCTAATCCTAGCGAAAAGCCCTAAGTCTCTCAGGAGACTTCAGGTTTTATTTGTCATTTGGAAATTCAGACATTTTAATGTAATTCATTAAAAAAGAAAAAAACCTGCCAAACCCAAGAAAGAAGCAGTATTAAAGCTTACCAAGCAGCAGAAAAACATACCATTCACAGCTATAGGAAAGGAATCTGTGCTGAGTGCCCTCAGGCATGCTGGAAGGGGGTGAGAAGAACCTGCTTTGTGGTGGCATCTACTAAGATGCCCCTGTGGCTGACTCAGAGGCTTCTTTAATGTTTCCCTGTACCAGGCTTAGAGATATCTGCCAATATGGAGGGAAGAGAGATTGCGGCTTTGGATCCTTCCCTAAAGCCACCTGTATTAGACCACCAACTCCAGCAGGGCAGCAGGAGGGAGAACAAACTGTGTTCCCGACAAAGATTTGGGATTTAATAGTTTCTGTTACTTTCTGCAGTCTTATACAAGCAAACCAGGATTTCCTTTGTTACAGGGCAGGAATACAAATCTCACTCCTCAGGTTTGGTAGGTAAATGTAAGAAAAGGTTGGAAATGCTCCATTTTTCTTTTGAAATTAAAAAAGAAACAACCAAAATCCCAACAAAGTGGGATTTACAAATTAATCCTGCTTTAGGTGTTAGACCTGCTCTAGGCCTTCTGTGGGAAGTCATTGTTAAACTCTGGGGGAATGCTTTCCGAGCACGGAAGACTACACACTAACAGGTAATTCCATCATCAATTAGGGAACTTACTGTTACATTTGGGTTTGGTATTTAGAAAGTATCTTTGAAATCAATCTAAATGCTAATAAGAGAAATAACTCTGTGGAAAGCTTTCTATGCTGAAGATACTGTATCAGTTCTACTATAGCTCCCCTGAAGAGCCAATACAATACTCTCATTCAGCCAGGGTTTTAATCTTACAAAACACGGACATACTATTCCATTTGCTAAGTTATTTACCTGGTGATACAAAACCTGGGCACGCAGCTGGCATCCCACTGCGTTTAGACAGACCCATGTACTAAGCAAATCTTAGTACCATGTCCCTGAAGACATTGAGATAGCGCAAAGCACTGATGTCCTATGAAAGCTCAAGCGCTGTATCACTTACAAAGAAAACACTCACTTTACAGGAGCGCAAATTCCTGTAAAACTGCCTTTAGATGGAAGTGGAGTACATGAAAACTCCTGCTTGGGAGGCAGGCTGTGGTTCTGCAGCACCAGCTTCCCTGCAACCTGAATTTCCTTAGCCAAAGAGAACAAAAAGCAGAAAATCTTGATTGAACAGATTTTGTTTTGTTTTTTTCTCTTTCCTTCAAAAAAATTGCTGATGTCAAAAAATGTCAAAACACAATTAGAGAGGCCTTTCCTCTTCTTCTGTGTGCTTTCTGACAGTATTTAATCATTACCTTCCACATTAGTTTCAGAATGATGGCAAATAAATGGGGGAAAAAAAAGTACAACCAGGGATACAGAGCAGACAGGGCTCACGCTTACGTTAGAGCCTGTTCCTCATGCTCATTGAGTTCAGTGGGTCTTTTGCATGTGCTTTGGCACTTTCCTGAGAGGTGATGGGCTACTCACTTGAGATCTCACCTAATTTCAGTGTCTCAGTAGAGCCCATCATTACACAAGCTAAATGGATGTTGAACCAACCTACAAATAGCAAACCCTGATTCTACAAACCCCTTTCTGTTCTGAGCAGCAGTAACAGAAAGAAAAGTATTGTCTTGAAGGAAACTGCAGGTTTCAGGCCAAAGGTAGCACTAGTACAGGAAAGATCAAAACACAACCCAACCCACTGCAATGTCTGACCTTTGATTGTAAGGCCTCTGACAAAAGCTGCCTTCACCTGACCTGCCGTACAATAGAGTTTCAAGAAAAGCTAAAATAAACATGTAGGAAAGCACTGACAGGAATGGGGCTGGAGCCAGCATGGTCTGATTGATGTGGCTTTGCTCATGTGGAGCAGAGTAAGAAACTGTATTTGGAAAAAAACCAAGAGGGGGTTGAAAGCCACGTAATATTCTGTTCTGGGTTCAGCATCCTCACTGAGAGTCAGGCCAAACCGCATCCAAACCAAGTGAGAGAAAAAGGAGCTGGCTTTCACCTACTTTGATTTTTCCCACCTGCAGGCTAAGGCTGCTGCAGACAGTTGCCATGAGCCACCACTCAAGGGATTGCTTTCTGGCAGACAGAAATCCCTGACAGCATTGAACTGCTTTCCAGCTCTGCTTCTTTCCCCACCTGGAACATCTCTGCAGCCCATCCTTCGGGCTAGCAGAGCTTGTCACATCTCATGTGTCTCATTAGGCTGTAAGCAGTTGGAAGCTGGAATAGTGCTACATGTCTTGTAAAGTACCTAGTCCATCCAGGGTGCCACATAAATCAAAACAATCACTTCATTTGATGTAACTTAGTCTTCTGTTGCTATGTGGAAATGTCAGGGAGAAAATGGGGGGAAGGAGGGCTGTTATTTTTTTAACACTATTGAAATTGCCTGGATCTGCAGGATGGCACATGGCTATTACTGGAGGCTGACACTTGTTTTCCTTCCTCCTATCCCTTTAGGAAGTCTTTCTTCAACACTTGCAGCTCCATGCTTCACAAATGGACTATCTGCCTTCTATGTCCCCACCTCTGAAATCCTAGTTAGAGGAGAGAAACCTAATCAAAGACAGAGCAAAGTATGCAGCTGGAGGGGAGAGAAGCAGAAGCAGAAGAGCATCCCCTAAAGCTGCCTGCCCTGCTACCCCTGTCTCTGCTGTCTGCTGTCCTCGAAGAGGGCTGCTTACAAAGCTGAGCTGGCACTATGGACGATGACAGCTACGCTGCTGATAATAGATTTGGTAGTAAAGGGCTTTGTCACTTAGCTCTCAAAACCTCTTAATTTTACTGAGCAGGGAACAGATAAAATCTGATCAGCTGGATAATGGGCCTACTGCACACCCCTGGGGAGAGTGCTGCGCGAGCAGTGACTGGATTTTGCTCTTCATGTTACTCTGCCGTATAGATTCCAATGAGAATTTAGGCAGATTAGATTCTCCCACTGTCTTCTCTTTGCATGCCTGTGTACAATAGTGCCAGGCCAAACAGGGAAAAAATGAATGAGTTTGGACTTTCTACCTACAGCTATGCATGCACACAGTCATAGCTTTTATCAAATAATAAGTCCTGGGTTTTAAAACTGTTCCTTCCTTGCTATGGAGGAGTCAAAGTGAAAGTATCATTTCAGCAGGTGAGATACAAGGAAAAACACTACCATGGTACTATTCATAAAGCCTCCAATTAGCAATACTGCTATAAACACACACACGAGTTCCTGGTTCTGGTGCATATTTCAATACTTCCAACTCAGTTTACTGAAATTCAACATAATCCCCCTCTGTGTACAATACATAGTAATATAAGCACTGCTTCCTACAGGTGAACTCTGTAGTGAGTAATTAAACAAACATATATATTTATCTCCTATCCCCCCATGTATGAAATGCTTGTGAATGTAATTTTGTTTTATGGACCCTTCACAGCTGGGTTGGTTTGTTTGTTTTCACAAACAAGAAAGCAGACAAAAGAAACATGCTGGCAGGATAAGGACTGCTTTTAAAGCTAAGCTGCAAATGCTGGAAGAGTCACTGCCAGAGCTAAAGACCAGCCTTAACCTACAGTCCTAGGGCTTCTTCTCCTTGCCATAAAAAAGGCAGGAGAAGTTTCCTCAGAAGTAGAATTCTCTGTTGCTGAGGATTTCAGAGTGGGAAGAAAGGCTTCTGGGTCACCAGGCCTACCTTTGCTGAAATAACTCCAAAAGAGAAATTTAACCTGCAGTACCCATGGATGTAGACTCTGGCATGAGGTCCCTTACAAGAAGAAATCTCTTTGCAGAGTGGGAAAGAGAAAATATCAGCTCTGTCTGGAGTATGACTCTTTCAAATGTGACACCTGAACTGGTTGCCCTATATAGTACCTGGTGTTTAACACAGGTCGAGTTTGCTGCACGGACCAGATTGCACAGATTGGCACATGTCTGAAGCAGATGGGAGATGCTATCTGTCTCCCCAAGGAAAGTGCTTTGACATTCGGTGGGAAGAGCTTGCCACCCAGCTGACAGCACTGCAAAAGAAACCTTGGGATCCATTTTGAGAATCTCTGGGATAGGACAGTTGGACTTTTCCAATTTCCAGAGATAACCAAAAGGCAGGAAAAAGACTGACCCACTGAGGCAACAAAGCCAAGTTCGGGATGTGTCCTGAGAACATGCTGAGGGATGATAACTGATGAAGAGACAGACTGCTCAGGTGGAATTTGAACAAGATCCTTGCGAGTCAACTGGTTTTGGCAGTTTGATCACTAACTGGTCCCTGCAGAAAGATATAGTTACATCATTTTTAGGGATATAGAACAAAACTACAAGGAGAATTCAGGAGCGGCGATCTATATTAATGGCTTATTCTAGGATCTGCAACTGCATTCTTCCATCTCTGATAAATTATGGGCATATTATGCATCTCTTGTCTCAAATCCAGGACTCATACAGGTAGAAGAAGCACTGAGAGTTCCCATTCTTCCATGTACTGTGAGAGAATTAGCAAGCCCCAACGTCTGCACATTTAGAGTCCACTATTGGGGAATGTGGTGGAGCAGAAGCAGCCAACATACATCACAACAGTAGAGTGAGAATGTCCTGAGGATTCTCAAAAGACATTCTGAGGGAACTGGGCTAAGCACATATAAAACTTAGATCAGATACCAGTGAGGCTCTGTTCTGAACTCAAGCAGAAAGACGGTCAAAGACACTTTGTGCTTCATGACCTCATTTAGAATCATGTTTTCTCATGCACCAGAAAATATTGCTCCCGCAAAAGGGACTCACAAAGCTACTTTCCCGAAGAACTTCCATTTGTTTGTTAAGGGTCTTCTATCCACCTCCTTCTGTAACTATACAGCTGGCAATAAAAGGAGATGAGCGCATTGCATGATAGCTTTTTCTTTTCCTTAGAGAGACTTTTGAGGTCAGTGAATGATGACGCTACAAAATATATGGAAAGGAAGAGTGATCTGCTGGCACCTAAACTTGCATTTTCTGGCCAGTTTTGATGAAAACTAATGAGAAATACATGCACTTGTGGTCATATTGTCCAATATTGACTCTCTTGGACTAGTTACCAGATGAAATCATGCCCTGGAATGCAGCGCACTTTGCCAGAAGCATTATTTCTTTTTGGAATTCAATTTTTCAACCCAAGAAACAACCACGTTCTGTCTAAACTAAAAATACCAGACAAGAGTGTCATATTTTAAGCGTGTACTGAAAGTTTGAGTAAAAAGGAAAACAAACAACCCTTCCGCCTCTTTACCTAGCTCTGTCACTTTAGTCAAATATTCCTTTCAAGCTGCAAAGAAAAAGACTGAACGCTTTCAAAGATCTGGCTGGCTTCCAGCACTGTCAGAAGTCAGCACAGCCTATTCTGCTGCCACGTTTCCCTTTAAAATGAGGGGTCTTCTGGCATGGGAGCAGTGGGGGACACACCAAAAAGTGAATTCTCGCAAGCCTGATTTAGAGGAACACTCAAACTGACCCTAGACTAATTCCCACTTGGGGTAGGAAGCCTTTAAGCAGGTATTTAACTTCAGGCACGTGCTTAAGCCATTTGCTGCCCAAGAATGGTGCACTGAACTGGGAGAATGTGCCTGTGTGTGTGTGCACAGGGGGTGGACAGGGCCAGGGGCATTTCAAAGCCCTGGCCTGAGGACTGACATACACTTACACTGGCAGGTTTGGAAGAGGCAGCTCTGGGGTGTCCTGTATCAGACCCAGGGCATACCCACAGCTGTCATTTAGCTAAGACCTCAGAGCATTTGCCAGCCAAGATATCAACAGGATGTCACCTAAAGGTGTAATGCAGCATTTAACCCTAAAACCTCATAGAAGTATATATGTTTATGCTGGGAACAACAATGTAGGCGGGCAAGAACCAGTGTATCATTTTGCTAACTGAAGAACAGAGAAAGATGAGTGAGATCTGGTGATGCTAGACTTCTTTCTTTTAAAAGAGTGCTGGTAAACTGCCTGTGCACCACACTGCAAACAATGACAAGCTGCTTCTGGTCACCTAGTCAGGAAAATCCAATCCCTAAGGCTTGCCAGCCTATTCTGCATCTATTTGCATACATAGGAATAAACTTACAGGTTGGAGAATGAGCAAGCTAAGAAGCAAAGCTGAGATCAACCAGGCTGCTGAAGGATGTGCCAATCATACATCCTAAGAATGCTCCTCTGTGCAAAAATGAACGTGCTTTAATTCCTGCCTCACATTTACAATTTTGTTGGCTTGTCCCATACCTGAGGAAAGCTTCTAGAACATGATCAGAGCAGGGAAATCACTGATCTGGGCCCTACATCTGCATTCAGAACAGTATTTGCTTCCTTTGAATGTAGTCACTGCATTCAGGTAAAAAAAAGGCACTTTATAGCGTGGATGCAGTATTCAGGGACTGCCAAGGAAAGGCTGTGAGCATGACACACCTGTCTTACACTTGTTCAGGCTGATGATAAGGATGTGAAGAGAAGCAGTGCTTTTGGGCTGTGGAGGGATACACATATCCCTGCAGGAGCTGTTTGTTATAAGGATGTACTGTGGGATCCGGGACGAGATAGGTTTTTGGGTTTCCACTGAGGTGGCTGGAACTGACTTGAGACCATGAGAAAATCCGCAGCTCTTCTTGTGAGATTTGCTTGAAGCAAGCGAAAATGAGAGTGGGGAAAGGATAATGTGGGATTCACAAGTGCTCAGCCCTGGTCCAGTTCAGCTACTGCTGAACTCAGTGGAGTTTTATCAGTTAATTCAGTGAGAGTGCAGCCAGTATTGAATGTTACTTTATTTGTGGCTGTGCCTTAGGAGGGACAGGTCATCCTTTACATTTACCTCTCTGTATTACAATAAAGCACCACACAAAGGCAGTTAATCTTCGCTTGGGCCAGCAGGAGCCTTTTTGCACCGATTGGTATGTCAGAAACGTGCTGCCTTTGCTGTTGAAAGGGCAGTGATTTCCTTGCAGCAAATATGCATATATGTCATGAGGTGATGTGTTTAGAATACGGAGTTAGGAAAGAAGGAGAAAAAGGAGGCAGCAGCAATCTTGCTTATCTGTGCCTTGCTATGTTCACAGTCCAGGAGAACTGATATCTGTATCACTGAGATATGGCCTTATTCCTCTTGGGACTGCAGTAACCATCTTCACATGGAAAATTGCTAACAACATGCTACATACAAAAGAGCTTGCCACAACTGATCCTCAACTGTTCCACTTGAAGACTATTAATCTAATTTTGTGATTATCTTTTCAGCAATTGGATCCATCTGTTCAGCAATCTTCAGTGGGAGGTTAATGAATATTGCTGAGCTTGCAGAACAAAATGTTGAGCTTCAAAAAACTTCTGGGTTCATTTTTAATGAAATGTTTTAAAATCTTGGCTTTTATCTATTTTTCAAGCTTCACAAGTAGCCCTGGCTCTCTTTTAACTTGCATACTTGATATTTTCTGTTAGAAGAAACTCAAACGCAAGTATTAAAATGCATCATGTTGTTGCCCTTTTAGCCCGAACAGCATGCAAAATTCAAAGCCTTCCTGTCTTGTTTCCATGAAAAATTGATATGGCCCCAGAGATATTATCTCTGTAAATAAGTAAGACTGTGCAAGAACTTACAAAATGTCTTTTTTCCCCCTGAGCACACAAGGGGAAGAAAAATGAGTAAAACTTCTCTTAGAAGCTGGGAGGTTGTTAGGAGCAGGTATCCTACATGTCTGACATATTCATGGCCATCATTATCAGTGCCACTTCTAACTCCTACTAGGCAAAAGCGGCTTTGGCTTGACCTTGTGGGGCTGTCCTGTGCCTTCTCCAGAACTCCCTGTTTCACTGGCATTCTGTCTCAGGAAGCCCTGCCTCAGCATCCTTCACACCCAAACCCACCCTGCTTTAGGGTTGCTTTCACAGAAGGAGAGAAAGAGAAGCTGAGAACTAACTCATTGGCCCTGCTCCACTAAGCAACATCCATGGAAAACATTTGGGACGTAGCTTTGTCTCTGGCCTTCCTTGCCAGACTGCATCACTGGCAGGGCCCTCTCATATTAAACTGTTATAAAGAAAGCAGTATTAAATAGCTTCATTATTTAGCCTCAGTGTAGAATGCTTACTGCATATATAGATGCTTGCCAAGCCTGTGACTTGATGGCTATTTTTATCTTCCACCACCACAATGTATTTTTTTCCCTAGGGAAAAGAGAACGCAGCAGCGTAACCACCTCCCGGTGGAAGATTTTGCTTCTTGGCAAGCACTGCATGTCTAATCTAATGCCCAGGTGCTCCAGCTGAGATGCACAACTCAAACACACAGCGAAGGCAGTCCCTGGCTCAAAGAACTTGTCACCTTAAGCACTCAACATGGCATAGGCAAGATCTCTTCTGAAGATGACAGAAACTTCTGTCTAAGACCCCAGACCAGGTGATACAGGATCTACCTCCAAGAAGCCCACCATTAGTGGGGCTTATTTTATGGGAGGCTTCTGCTTCACATCTCATGGAGTGATAGGACAGGGGGCAATGGTTTTAAACTGAAAAAGGGAAGATTTAGATGAGATATTAGGAAGAAATTGTTTACTATGAGGGTGCTGAGGTGCTGGCACAGGGTGCCCAGAGAAGCTGTGGCTGCCCCATCCCTGGCAGTGTTGAAGGCCAGGTTGGACGGGGCTTGGAGCAACGTGCTGTAGTGGAAGGTGTCCCTGCCTGTGGCAGGGGGTTAGAACTGAATGAGCTTTAAGGTCCCTTCCAACACAAACCAGTCTGTGATTCTATGTGTATAGTCAAGCTACACAATTCTAGGGCCCAAAGATTTACCAGTAGTGTCTAGTTATGCACCTGTATATTTACTGTTGGTATTTCACCCTGTTCACCTCCTCTAGGCATTAGATCGGTTGAGTGATCTATGATTATACACAATACAACTCTGCTTTAATTCTATATTCTCCTTCTCATTTGCATCACTATCTATGAAGTTCAAAGTAAACTCTTAAGGGTGGAGACAAACTTTTATACAAGGGGCTCACTCACTCACCTTTGGTACCAACCCGAGGCACACCATCACAAATGGCTATGCTGCCAGTTCTCTCAGGCCAGTTCTTCACATAGCTCTCTTGTCAGCCTTACAAATCCATTTTGCCAAAGAAGTGAGGAACATACCTATCACTTCTGTATTTTCTAGCATTAAGCATTTACAGATGGACCTTTGTGACAAGTTTATTACTTCCCATGTTTATGTCCCAGGCAAACGCTAGTGGGATAAGTGTGCTGTCTGCTTCAGTCCCTGCTTGCCTACTTCTTGCCAAAATAGTTTTGCAGGATCTGAATCCCCCTGGGTCAGCTTCACATTTCTGTAGAGCAAGCTGGTTCTCTTGTCTGTTTATACCCTAACTAAACACTGGCAAATACAGAAATGACACGCCACCTTTTTGCGGGAAGAAATAAACTGACCTTCAGTCTGGCATTGCCCTTTGCTGCATAAAATAAAAGAGTCAGAAAAAATAACATACGTGGTGCACAGTCCCAGTGGCTCTTAGGCAAATCTTAAACAGATCTGATGTGCACGAGTGGACATAGTTTATTACAACTCTGGCAGTCTTACATCGGTTTGCTATCAACAGGAAGTAAACTGCTTGAGAGATGCCAGACAAATGGCTTTATGAAATCTTGCAGCCTCCTGAACTAATGCCTTTAAGCAGCTAAACTGGGGAAATCTCACAAATGAAACTAAGCAATAGTTCGCCATCAGATGTGCTGACAAAAGGACAGAACACTGTTTCAACCGTAAGAAAATCCACCCTACTATCAAGTTAAAAGCTGCACTAGGCCAATTATGAACCAGGATAACAACTGTGAGAAGAAGCAGCAGAGACTGTTCCTTGTAAGTTGCAAAATACATTTATCTTGCACAAAACTCCTCTTGCAGCTCTACAGGCACATGGGCTTGCATTCAAATGGCCTGATTTCCAGCTCAGGCTCTGGGGTCAGTGCTTCTTTGATGGCTTGATCACCCCTAAATTGTACCTTGTCAAATCACCATTTAGGGGTATAGCTTTCATCAACAAAACCAAGATGAGAGCGGAAATTCAGACTGTCCCAATAAAAGACCCAGCTCAAGAACCAGCTTTACATAATTGCCTTTGAAAGATACAATACTTCTCATATTCTGACTAGAAGTTTCACGCTTTGCTGGAAATATGCTGCACAATACCCTGATGGATCTCATATACAGAGAAGTAACATCCTTTCAGAGATTGTAAAACTCACATTTTTGTAACCTTTTTCATCTGTTTTGGACTGTTGGATAGCAACTATGGGAAAGGGTGAGCTTTAATATATTGCAAAGATCTGCAATGGGGAGGTATTACCAACTTGCATTTCTTTCTTGTGAACTAAGAAATCCAGTTCCAAATGCTCCTGTATGTAATATCCTCCTCCTTTGTAATAGTCTATCTGCACAACTAATGTAACAGTACCCAGCACTGCAAATTAGTTATGGGTAGACTCCAATCTCCCAGTATAATTGCTGAATATTGTGGTATTATAAACACTGGCAAGGACATCACAGGTCGAAAAAGCCTCCTCATATATAAGACTTAAAAAGATCTTACTCTGCATTGACATTTAAATCCTCTATAATGTCAATAAAAAGCTTCATGAGCAGTATGTATTTTAAGGGCAGCTCTGATAACTCTTGAGTAGGCGCACGCATTTAGAAAGATATAAATTACATTTTAGTTCTGAGTACATGCAACACTTACTGTATGAAAGAGTTGACTTGTCCTCTATAAATATTTTTTAGGTAACTTCAAAGCCAACTGGAATCTCTTCTATGGAAGACACGCAAACTCTAGGATTACACACAGGGGGAGGAAGGCCCAGCTCAGGGAAAAGGTAATGAACAGCCAGGCTCTCCTTCCAAGGTCACAGCCTCATATCCAGCCTTGATAGATATTTCTACCTAGGGACTGATCAGTGCTCGACATAAACTGGAACACACCTAATCCAGTCCCTAGGCAACAGGTATCTATATTAAAAACAAACCCTCATACAACTTCATGGACAGTAACTGGCAAGGGCAGGAAAGACGCAAGGGAATGAGGACATGTGAAATAATGACCACTTTGACCTACATGCTTCCTCATCACTGTAATAGATCAGCTAATGTTCTTAAAAGGGTTTCTTCATGCAAAAGAGGAAACACTGCTTGTGTACCACAGGGAAAACTATTCTTCTCTCCATAATGAGTCTGAACGGTGAAGAGGGGAGCCCATGCACCAGCATTTTCAAGGCAGCACTTCGCAGCTGCGCTGCATTTAGACGGAAGAATGATCTACATTTCTTTTGGCAGCAAGGTCAACTGAAGTAGCTCCCACCATCTCTTCTTGCCTTGCATGGCTCTTCACCCCCAGAGCACTCACTTCAGCAGTGTCAGAACAACTGCTTTGCAGGGCTGAATGCTGGGCTTGATCAAGCGACTGAGCCAAGTTAAAAATAACCCAGGAAAGAAATGAGCACGCTGCTTTCCTGATCAAGTTCAGCATTCAGCCCTTGAGCCAGCAGCTGCAGGAGGCACTGGAGAAAGGAGGGGACAGCAAAGGAACTGTTAGTGAAGCCACCAATAATTGGATTTACAAACCGCGCTCTAATTTGATCCTGACATTCTCCAACCTCATGGAATTGCTACTTTTTGCCTCATTTTATATACTGAGAACAGAATGAGTCAGCAAAATATCTCAGTGCTCTGCCTGTGTTAAGAGAAGAATTGGGAGCTGATAAGGTGAAATGTCAGATTTCTCTTAACACCCAAAAGTGTCATGCCAAGGATCCTGGAGGAGTGGAGAGCCAGCATGGGAGGGAAGTGATGTTAATGGCTGATCCTCAGCACCAGGCCCAGGCACTGGAGAACAGCTCTGATGGGGATAGAATGCTACAGTACAGGGCCCTATTCCCCAGGGCCTCAGCACATGCCTGAGCATCCCTGACTCTTCTTAACAATGCTTCTTTGGCAAAAAACAGCCCCTGCCTGCTACCTGAGTGCACTTCAAACAGATGATTTTCCCACAGAAGCTTCTACAGCCTCTGATGTGCTGAACAGGTCACACAAAGACATCACTCCTGTGGTGTGCAATGCCCTAGGGGTAGGGGACAGACAGACTTCTGCCCTAGTAAGGGACCAAACAGGGAATTCTAAAATGCAACTCACCTTGTGTAGCTCCAACTTACTAAGCAGAAGATAATTGCAAAAACATCATATGAAACTACAGCCTACTCCTTTTCACACTGTTTTGGGTTCTTCCCAGACAGAACAACAGTGTCTCTCTCCTCCTTGCAGCTCAGCTGTTATTTCCCTTTACATGGGTTTCCCATGGGTCCAACCAAACCCATGGGACAACCACACTATAAAAATTTACCGAGAAGAACTTTCAGCAAACTCTGCTATCAACCTGCTATAGTACTACAGTGCCTTTTCTGGATTAATAAAACAGGCCTAGAATCATTAGACAGACACCCAAGAGACTCAGTTAAGTAGAGAAGGTTCAGAAATATCTCAACGCAGAATATCACAGTCCATCACAACAGTCTATTAAGCCTCCGGGGCCACATACGAAAACACAGACATCCCCCAATCCACTTAGCTCCCACTTTGTCTTGTATTTCTGAAATCCTGAAGAGGGCAAAGCAACACCTAGTGACAGGACAGTTTGTTGTGGGCAAACACCCAGCTAGCAGGGACAGTGACCCAGGGAATCTCCACTGTTACCGGTTTTAAGAAGTTAGGTAAGTATCTGTCAGGAGCAGTTTAGTTTGAATTGATCCTGCCTGGGGGCAGTGGGATGGAGTTGATGACCTCTTGTCCTTTCCAGGTCGATCTTCTGCAATTCCAATGAATGCAGAGAGAGCAGAAGCCTGATTCCAATCCTGTCTCTGACAATGACTTTTCATTCATCTTTGCAATTACCATTAGCTTCTCAGACTGCTCTACTTGCCATAAAATTGGGATTAAAGCACTTCCTAATTCACATGAACGTGTAAAGTGCATATACACACAAAGAGAAGTACACACACCATATATATCTGTAGCCAAATTTATACCTTTAAACATTTATCTACAAAACATACACACACCCTAATCATGAAAACAGCAGATGAGAATGAAAATGGAAAAGAAAAGCATTAAGGTTGAAGATACCATAACAATAATTCCGAAGATGCTACTCACAACTGCTATTTTTAAAGCAGAGAATTCTGCATGTCAGACTAGTCAAGCTTTTCTTCTAATACAAATGAGTGATTACAACTCCTGAAGCCAGAAAAAATAATCAACTACCATAGTATGCAGGAACCATCATATTCCAAAACATTACATGCATCAGTAATATCTCCCTTTTGTACCAGTATGTGCCAAGCTGAGTACAATGTAAGCTCTAAGACAAAGGAATATTCTCCAGCTCATGCCATACTGAGAACAGCTATAGAAGAGGGACAGACTTGCATGACAAAGGTTATGTGTGAAGGCCCCAGCAGGCAGAAAAGGCTTGGTGCATTTCAGTGGTTGCTTTTCGGTTAATGCCTGCACAGAGTTAAACTTCACTAAAGCACACCACAGAACACAAACAGAATACAAAATAATCTTCATTGGCTTATCTGCTCAGCTCTCACTTCAACATGCTCCACACCAGCAGCTAAACTATAATATACAGTCTTGCATCTTACATATAAAATGTAGTTTACTAAAACACATTTTACAGGTAAGTACACAAATAAAGGATTCATACAGCCTCCACTTCGGATTTTACAAAACTCAGGGCAGCCAAACCTAATCGCTGCTTGTTTAATCACATTCATTCCATCTCGAAATACACTTCTGCTCTATAAAGAGGATGCATATGCAGACAGTGCAGACACATTCATCAGGGCCAGCTGAGATATCTGGTGTCCTGCGTGCATCTACATACATTATCTATGACTGTGCAATAGCTGTATATGTACAGACAAGTTTTAAACACTATATAACTATTACACACACACACATTTCTACAGAAATTAGACGTCTGCTCTCAAGAAATGACAGGAAATGACTGGGGAAATTTTATGAAAACTGAAATAATCACCATGCAAATCACCAAAGTGGGTTTGAGATGCAAAGGGATTTAATTCATCAATTTGCACAGATTAGGCAAAACTGAAATTCACTGCATTAAGAGCTCCTATTTATTTCTTAAAACCTTTCTTGGCTGGGAGCCATTAGGTACTTGTAAAAGATTAGAATTATTGGTGTTTGATGGGCTCTCCTAAAAGGAAGAAAAGGGAGAAAATGCCAGATTTGTGTCATTAGGATCATCTTCTGTTAACTCTTGTATTTTATAAAAATATACTCTAAAAAGCATAAATAGATGACAAATTGCCTATCACCTACCATGATTCTGGGCCAGTTCCACTGTCAGTAAGCATGCTTCCAGGCAAACTGCTGGCGCTTTGCAAGTGTTCCTCCTTACTCACACTGACACATAACATAGGCTGAAAGATTCATCTTATAGACGGTGTTATTGTATCCTGCCATGTGAACACTCAACAACTCTTCCATAATAGCAAACCAACTATTACAGACCACTAAGCGAGCTCCCTTTCTCTTTTAAATAATGTAAGTGGGCTGACTTTATTCAGGATGAAGGACGAGCCATCCGAACAGCAAGACACCCTTCATTAGGCTGCCTTCAAACCTTCCTCATGCAGCATCTGTCAATACACCACCAAGGCAAGCATCAAATCTTCCCTGCTCTTCTTATCCCAGACCCACTGCTATCCTACTCCTAGACATCCCTTGCTTGGATGATGCTGCCTGTCCCAAACCCACTGTGGTTTTGGTAGGCTTCTGGGGAAGAACTACAGTCATTCTAGCCAACTGGATTTACAAGATGGGGCTTAATCACAGGTTTCTATTGGGCAAGAGATTAGTGCCCTAATGTGTTTCATTAACTGTGTGTCAGCAGACCCAATTTGTTGATTGACTGAAGTTACTTGATTTGCAAGGTCTGTGGAAAGAAATGCTTATGTTGACTTTGTAGGCCAATAAAGAAGAAAACCTGCAATCTGTAACAGAGTTCTACTACACAAAATTATGCCCAGAGTAGACAAAGCAGTAATTTGTTGTTTTAAAGGAAACTAGTTTTCAAAATTACACTTAATACAGACCTGCTTTATCTTATACTTTAAAGAGTCCTTTAACTTGCCCACAGTACTGCTTCTGCACTAAAATAGTGACAAATGGAACTTGAAAAACAACCAGAACTTAAAGGGCCAGATCCTGGGAAAACTGATTTTATCAGGCAAGACATCTGTTTAACTTCAGCACATATGGGACTGTGTGTGAGATTGGTATTACTGCTTATTCCAGAAAAGATGGCCCAAATCTAGTTTTTTACATTGTTTTTCTTTTCCATTAATTTGTCTGTCAGCCTGAGAGATGGTTTTAATTGTTGTTACGCTCACTTGCAGGACTCCTGTAAAAGAATCTGATTGTTTGGTATGTCCAGATTAGGGTGAAAGCCATCACATCCAAATGAACAAATACTAAACTCTTATTGCAAACATAGCATTTTAAGGTATTAATTCTTCTACAGTTTGCCCAACTATGTATTGCATTACATGCACTAAAAATGTACTATAGATGCACTGCTTAGCATGGCTCACACAGGCACGAAGAGAGAACTGGCTACAAATCTGAGTAAGGCAAACGTATTTATCAAGACTAATGTTAGCCGTAGACATGTGGCTGCTTAATTCTAGTGTTTTGCAAAAAATTAACTGTATGTTAACTTTTCCTCCTTGTTTTATAATTTGTATCAGGTGCTAATAGTGACTAAACTGTAACTAAAATCTGTTAATTTCTTTAAGGGATGGGATAAAATGCGGCACAGAAAGAGGAGATCCAGCAGCAACGCATCCAGCACTCATCAGCTAAGGATCAGTTCTGTGCAACTTCTGCTGCTGGAGGCTCAAACCTACAGCTCTTCCAGAGACTGACAAGACTCTAAGTCTTGTCACTGATGTACTCTTTATAAGATCAGACAGTAACACTAAACAAGAAGGAATCTTGCATGAATTATAAAGGTGTTTGCTTTCTTACCTTGAGAAGTTGCAAAGAAACCACACAGAGCTTGTACCTTGTAGGATATATAAATAAGCCTAAATGATAGGGCTTTCTGAGGTTTTCTTTTTTGTTTTAGTAAGTTTCTTTCCCTGCTTTTTTTGTATAATACAGATTTATGTCTTGTCTACTCCGAAAGGCCATGCAAATGCCAAGAATTATGACAGCATGAGAATAGACAGAAAGAAAGCTGTGTAACCGAGAACACCTTTCCATTTAGGCTCCTTGAAGTATTTTGTTTAAAGAGCTAACAAACATTTTTCAGAAGGGATGTCCCTGTTAGCAATTCAATAGCTCTACTCTCTCAATTATCAAGTAGGATCACACTCATGCTTGAACACCTATGGGCAAAAATGGGAACAAACCTCGAGCACAAGAACATCTGTTGAAAAGGTCACTTTGAAAAGACATTCCAGTATGCAATGTAGGGCTGCTGTGGTACCTTCCCAAGAACCTACCATGTTTTCACTCCCTTTAAATATAATTCTGGGGAAATGAAAAGGTCTAATTTTTCTCCTTGGCTTTTCAGAGAGCTGCAGGTAGTAATTAGCTCTTGGTACACAGGTACTCCTGTTGTATGGCATGCAAAGTAGCCAACTTTTGACATTTATTTTAATTGGCTGTTCTGGGAGTACAGCCTTCCTAGCCAGTTAGAGAGGAAGACTCCCCCGGATAGTGAGATAAAGCATATGAAGCAGAAGCCTATCTCTTTGTTAAGAATATAAAAAGCTTGAAGTTAGACGCTGTGCTGCTGTTCTGGCTGCAATGCTAAAGTTGCACATTAGCCCTGACTGAGAGTAAATTAGTATGAACATACATCACCGTGCTTAAGCACCTTCAAACCAAGGACATTTTGGAAAATGCTAGATAAAATTCAGTTATGATTTACTATTTGTATGTTCTTATGCCTTATGTTCATATACATACACACATGTACAGCATCTGTGTTTGAAAGTCTGAACTACTTCATCTGCTCCCAAGTGTAACCAAAGGCGCCAGGTGGGACTTTACAAAGCATGGTGGGGGAAAGGAGCTGCATAGCTCAATGGAGGCATCAGCTCGGTCCTGCAGACACTGTGCTGCTGGGATGGCAGCAGCGCAGACTATTGGAATCTCTACCTGCTCACTGAACTCCAGAGCAGGATGCCATAAATGTTATCTTAAATTCAGCTTTGCATTTGTTCTTACTTTTTGGTTACTTCCTGACAAAATGTCAGTGGTGTTAGGGTTGGCAGCCAGCAGGAATGGCTTGTGGGTTTCCCTCCTCCCTCCCATCTAGATCCCAGCCCTGGCAGAAAAACTGTATTTTTATTATTGCTTAAATCTCCTTTCCCAAAGTCCTCTTCACTCAGTGTGCTAATAACATTAAAACTATTGATAGCAGTAGTTTTAATAGCAGTAGAACTCTGTGCACCCTGTGCACTTCAACTCCCCTGTTCTATGCTTACAACAAGGGAAGGAAAGAAACACATCTCTTGTTAGAGGCAGATGATGGTGAGGTTGTGAGGCACAGGGTTTTTTCATTTCAGCTATTACCTGTATTTGGGAGTTTGTTTCTATAAACTGTCACAACCGATAATGTATGAGACACAGAGGAAAAAATCACAGTATTTTGAAACAACATAGCTTTAGGAAAAGGACATCTGGGTCCTAAACAGATCACAGCTTGGGAAGAAAAAAGCATAGGACTTGGAAACCATGTTTCACATTGGGACTAGACTTAACACAGCAGGACAATCAACCACCACTGCTTCCAACAGGGCACTCCTAAGAAACTGCCCCTACTGCTCTGAGTGATGACAGGAAAAAGAGATGATGGGGGGATATTAGCTTATGCAGTAATAATGTATAGATTCAGCATATAAGACAGGTAAGGTTGTTTTCACTGATCTTGGAAGAGCTGAAAAGAAGAATGAAAAATAAACAAAGGTTTTCTGGATTTGAAAACCCTCTCTGGAAGCTCACTTGCTGCTTCTCTATCTGAAATGTGGGACAAAATGATCTAATTCAGAAAAATAAACTAGTGGAAAACCATGTTCAAAGAAACAAAGCCACTGGATGCTCGTTAGCCAAGTGGGTCTCCCTCCACCTTATTATAATGCCACATCCCACTGGGAGAACTCACTTGCTGCTACCCTGCACTGCAGAGCTTGGGCTGCGTGGGGCTCTTGTATGGGCCTGCAGAGTCTGCTCAGAGTGAAACCCTCAGGAGGAGCTGGCAGGCCTTCTCCTCAGGAAGAAGGAAACAAAGCACCACATTGATTTGATGCTCCTTTGCCAAACTGTGACATGCAAACAGGCACATTGGGGAAAGGAGGCCTTGCCAGAAAACTAGCTGTCACTGCTTTTCTCTGCTGTAAAAGAAAGCATGTGTATTTGTTCATGTGTGTGTACATGGACTTGGATGGAGAGAGAAGGTGAAGTAATGATTTCCTCTCTCTCTCTCTCCCCCCCCAGGCCAATTAACATTCCCTTGGAGGTTTTCAATTAAAGCAAATGTCCACCCAACAAAGAAGGCAAGTCTGGAAGGCTGACATCACGTCTCCTCTTAAAACATACGGAGACACACCTCCCAGATAAAGGCTATTTATTATCTGCTCAAGAGACTTTCTAGGATTCGTTCCCTTTTTTGGCCTCACTGTGGCCAAAGAGTCCCTTTCTTACCTGTTGGACAGGTCTATACAATGCTTAATTGATTTGCCTGGGGTCTTGGGTTTTCTTTCTTTAAGGAAAGCAGGGCTTCAGGGTGGTGACGGAGAGAGATCCCGTCCTTTTGGCTTTTAATGAAAAGACTACCATAATAATGCCATCCATTTGCAACCATAACCCCCTAGAAGATACTGTGCAGACAAATATTTTCCTTACAGTCAGTGGGAGCTGGGAAAAACACAGCGCTGAATTCTCAACTACTTTAGCTTTTGTTTTCCTAATACCATAAAAAATATCACATTCAAGAGACAGAACTCCCTTACGCTGAAGCTGGATTTCACAAACTCCAAAACTCTCAGGTAAGTGAGTCTTACTCAGATATAAGCATGGCTCACTGCAAACACACTTTTGGCAAGTAAGATGGCTTGAGAAGTGTCACTTACTGCTGAAAGCCCATAGAAATTCTAAATAATGGTCTGAAGGTAGCCAAGTCCTGAATGTTCACAGATGCACAGGTATGATCACAAGAGCACTCAGACCCAAATGGTGGTATCACTGCCATTATTAGTGACTAGGAGATAGGCAACTTCAGTCCATGGAGTTTGGGGCTAACTACATCTCAGCCCAGCAGCACTGGACGGCAGCTTGGACCATGTGAATGTGGTTCAGTGAGAAGAGCTGACAGTTACTGCTGACAGCTGGAGCAATGCTACTCTCCCCTCACCATGCTGGGACACACGGTCTTGCCCTCTCCTTTAGCCCTGCTCTGACACTCATGTGTGCTTGAGCCAGGTCAGCACATCAAGTTTTTACGCATAGGAGCACATCAAAATCAGTGCACAATTTGCACCCCCACCTTTCTTTCCAAATAATATTTTTTTGGCAAGTTTAGTGAGGCAAATCCACTCGCTAAGAATGCCAATCACACCCCAAAGCCAGAGCAAAGGAAAAGGCATGCATGGAGTGGTGAAGGGAAGACAGACAACCATGCCTGCCCCTTTGGCAGCTGTTAGCTGTCATTTCAGCTCAGACTTTCTGTAAATGAGTCCCAAGCAGTGAAGGGTGGTAGGATGGGGAAGGGGGCAGGATTTGAATATACTTCTTTCACTTGAAAGAGCACTGCAATGCATCTTCCTTAGCAATCAAATAGTGTTCCCAACCAGTTTACCCACCACAGTAGTCTCATCTGAAACTCTGCTATAAATCCAGTCTCAGTGGCTGCAGATGAGAATACCCATTTATAAACTGATCAAGGCTGGCATCAAGTGTGTGCACAGCAGGCAGCTGCTACAAGGGCAGCCAGACAGCACAGCTGACGCAGACTCAAGCTGTGTGGTTCCCGGCTCCCTGCTCACCCATCCTGCCAGCACAGCAGGGCAGCAGCCAGGAGACACCGCTATCGCCCCAAGCAGAGCAACCTGTTGCCACGCTTGCACCCCTAACCAGGGCCATTGTGGGGAAGAAGAGGAGGGCCTTGGCTGCTGCTCTAGCCAGACCTTGGAGAACTCACCCCACTTGGTGAAATCAGGCTGTTTAAAATCTGTTCTAGTTTCCCAGAAGAAAAGGAAGTGGCCAGCCCTGCTGGATGGGACTGGAGGTAGGGAACAGCCTACCTCATTCACATGTTGTCCCAGGAAATTATTTTGTCTTTGGCCCTGTGGCTGTGAAATTCAGTTTTTCCTGAACATTGCTCCCTAATGGACCTATGAGAGGAGGTGGAAATGGTGCAGCAGAGGAATAGTAAATGAACAAGGAGGGAGTGCTCGAGGGAGCTTTCCCCTTCTCACCCCTCACAGCTTTAGGGCAGCACTTCGGAGAGGCTGCTGACAGCACGGGGAATGAGCCATGTGTTGCCACAGGGAAGGTGACAGCAGAGCACTTGCCATCTGTGAACATCTGTGAGATTCATGGGCCTTTAATGCACCCTCAGGCTGAGTGAGGTCTGTACACACTGCCAATTTTATGGAATAAAGTGCAAGAAATTCTTCACAGAAACCCAGGAAACCTGGGATTCACACAGCTACCTGCAGTTCAGAGAACTGGCCCACCACCAGCAGTTTGTACTGGAGAATAAGAAGCTGTCTCTGTGACTCCTGTTCACGACATACACTTACTGTCTATTTCTCGTATTAAACTCAATTTCCATAATTATGTAGCAAAGAAGAGAAAACTGACAGAGACAGGAACTCTCTGAGTGCATGCTAGGAAAGCATCCAGATAACATAATAAAACCAAAAGGAAATCTGCAATTAAGAACTAAAACTGTTTCTCTAATTTGACAGCTTCGTATCTCTTCTCTCTTGAACTCTGAAATTACAAGATGTTACTTTTGCCTCCCCCCAGTGCTCCCACTGCTGTTCTCACGCAGCAGTGTAATTCAATAGCCTCAAAATCTGCCCCATGCCCACAGCTGTACACTGTATGTAGACACCAAGCAGTATGTTCCCAAGGTATTAAAATAAGCAGAGGCTTTCTAAAGGCCCCCATCCTCACACAGTATTTTGCACATACCCAAAGGCAGACAAAGTATACTGAAATTCTCACGTGAAAGTATTCAAATGCAAAGAATAATAATTATAAACAAAGTTAATGAAAGGGTCCATTTCAAGAGATAAATGCATCACACATTCTATATTTATATATTAATGTATTATAATTAATTCCCTCTAGCACTAATGCCGGCTTGGCCTGGAACCAAAGCAGCTGTCTTGGGCGATTCTCTGCATGGCACTCCCTCTTAAATAGACTAGAAGCAGACACTTATCCACTTTTAAGCTTTTTATAATGTTTGCATGGGCAAAAATAGAGAAAGAGGCAAAGACAGGAGGCGTGGGGAGAAAAGAATGAAAACAAAAAGAGAAATGCAGCCTGGAAGTCAGGAAAAGCGTTTCCCGCAGCACAGCCCAGGGGTGCTTTCTAAGGCTCTCAATAGTGATTCAGAGAGCCAACGCTTACTGGAGGAAACCAGGCTAAAGAGATTATCTGAGTTTGCAATTGTATATCGGTTTGGTTATTTTACATGCGGCTTCTGATGTCCATTTCCATTCCAGAGACAGAGCTAAAAAGCTTGGCTTTGTTTGCTATGGCTCAGAAAAGGGGATGCAAGGAGACAGCTTTTATCAGTGCTGTGATGCAAAAAAGTCCATAATCTCCCCAAAGTCCAGTGTTACTTTTCTCTGTAACTTGGCCTTTGTCTGCTGGTATATCAAATCTACACATTCCAAAATGGTTAACAATGTATCCGTTAATGGGTGTTGCAATGTATTCCTGTGACCTATGGGGATCTGACACCCTGTGTTAGCAAAAAGTCCTGTTATTTAACCTCCTCAGTTGCACCCTGATCTGAGCCGGAGGCTGGGAGAGTGCAAGGATTCAGCCACAGTGAAAACAAGTACTTCAAAGACAGACAAAATGATCTTTGCAGAAAATACAGAAAAAATACAGCACAGGAATCATGAATATTATTAATTTTGCATCAAATAATGTATGCAGCACTGTATTAATAACCTGCAGAAAGCTTTTGCAGAAGTTAATACCAAAAACATTGAACTTCTCAAACTTTAAGGAACATTAACAGATTGGCTGGCCTGTTACAAAGAATCATAAGCTAAGTGTAAGAAAATAAGTTACTCAGGCAGAAAGGCTCTCATTAAATTGGACCTGAGAACTGCCTCCCACAAGCAGATTTCTGTGTCAAAGAAGCATCCTCTCATACCATCTAAAGACTAAGGTACATCTGCATTAAGTAGACAAATGAACTTTCTTAACTTCAATGCCTTGTCTTGAGACAGATCAGAACTACGTTTAGTCTGATGCCGAGATTCTGTAGGTGACTCGACCTTCCTGCCTGTCTATCCTGTGGTTCAACTAGCTTCTTTGAAGGTGAAGAGGTCACCACTGGGGGGTTGGAACGGGATGATCTTAAGGTCCTTTCCAACTCTAACTATTCCATGATTCTATTAGTGATGGGGCAAGGGGTAATAGGTTCAAACTTAAACAGGGGAAGTTTAGATTGGATATAAGGAAGAAGTTCTTTACTGTAAGGGTGGTGAG
>WYDI02003581.1:8837-25805 GCA_009867235.2 Psittacus erithacus
ACATCAGTGTTATCAGCGCTGTTCCCAGGCTGAAAGTCAAAACCACAGCACTGCACCAGCTACTAAGAAGGAGAAAAGCGACTGCTACTGCTGAACTCAGGACAGTTATTCATACTGATTTCCTTTGTTAGCAATATTTTATCATCTCATGTTTATGGGCTTATATTTACATAACATCTCTTAGGAGGTACTAAAAATTGCCTCCTTTATATTTACTGTGACTATAGCTCCTAGTAAGCAATTTCTATGCTACCCGTTGGAATCCTTTTTCAGCAATACGTGGCTAATCTAGTGTACATTGGTATAGTTGTTTTACTTCTGAAAGGGCTCATATCTGTCCAGAATGTATGGAATCACTGAGGAGCAGAGACATGTGAACTGTGTTATCACTGTCTGAAAAATCAGATTTTGTTTTATGGGCCGAGGCTTCTGTGAGCATATTCACAGACAGTTCTTGAAAGACAGCATACAGGCAGCTGAACATCTGTAGCCTCACCTCAAACATCTATAGCCTCACCTTGAACATCTATAGCCTCACCTTCATGCTTCTTAGTGCTTGCAGTCCAGAAACTTTTTATATGAAAGCAACTGTATGTAATCTGAAAAAATAGTCAGCTATAAGTTAAATAAATCAGAGCTTCTTTATAGCTGTTCATCTTTGGAATAATCTCAGCAACTGTTTTTCTCAAGAACAATTACTGAATTAACATTATTTGCTTCAACAGAACATAGCTTAGAACAAAGAATACACTATTGATTTTTACAGAAAATTCTCCAGACACTCAGAAATTATTTGCTTGGTGGGCAACTGACCTACCCACTTTTCTGACTAGACTGTACCTTTACTTCTCCTCTAGCTCTCCTTCAGATCGGTAAGTCCAAGGTTGGGATGAAGGGTAATGCGTTAAGGGATCTGTCTATACAGAATTGTTTTCTACCTTGGAGAGCCAATTAAACATAAACTGCCTACGGCTTTTAAGTACCTTCAGAACTCCGAAGCTAATGTCTTATTCCATATCTTAATTCAGGTTTTTAATACTCAAAAAAAATTGTAATTTACATAGAACAGATGTTATTCCTGTAAACTGGAGCTATTCAGAAATGTTTCTGATTTAACTGCCGATAATCAATTTTAAAGTATTGTAAATTGCTTCTCTTGCAAGTGTCATAGATAAAAATAGTAAAAAAAAAAAAAATCCAACGAACCACAAACCAAAAAAGAAAATGTGGCAGACATGTTACACTTTTTTCACTTCCCTGCACTGACCTCTGTGGAAAGTTTTGTCTCCCTTCTTTCCATTGATTTTGATGTGTGAGTATCAGTACTGTCTCAAGCCCTTTGTAAGGCCAAATCATACAGGAGTATAAACACACTAACATTTATCTGAGTAAGTCTAGCGCCTATGTTTGTTAAGTTAAGCATATCCTTGTGAGTTGTTTAAATAAAGACCTCAATTTCCAATATTCTGTTTAATGACATTACCCTTCCTCTTTTATTTAAAAAGATTCACCCAGTCTGGGAAATTATGTCAGAACACCCAGCTAATGTGTTTTTCTCTTCCTTTTTTTATAGTAAAATGATAACAGTAGTAACTGTGATAATTATTATTTCTACCATAGACATATATATCGTACTTATCTAAGTTTGGCATGTCATTTGACTGTGATTTGCTTTCCTTTCAACTGCAAGAAAAACAATAATATTGGTATTTTAGAATTATTCATCCTATCTTAATATTTTCATCTCAAGATTTCCAAAAGCTGTAGAAATAGCAATGCCATACATAATAAAAGATCATGTAAAACAAGTGAGAAGCATATTTGTTTCAGATACCTGTCAACAGATAACTGTAAAATAATTTTTTTTGTGAATGAATTAGGGATAGTAGACTGAAGAAATCATTGTCTCTTCAGCTGCTTCTCTATAGCTTCCCACTAGCAGCGCACAGCAGCATGGACATTTTAGACATACAGACTCTTTCACGGGATTCTGCTGTGGACACCAGTGGATTAATTAACAAAAGTGGTGAAAGTTAAATTCTGCTTCAAGGCTCAAAAGAAGGACTGAGACAGTGATAGAAGGATAAAAAAATCTTGCTCCCCATATTAATTCCAACTATCTGAATGAATTAGCTTTGGCTTCTCTGCTGAAAGGTTCATCTATTTACCTCTAATCGAACACAATTAACCCTCAATTTGACTCCCAGCAACTATTGCAAATATACCATGACAGAAAGTCTGTTTTATGAATAACTAGAGTAAAACTGGATTAAATGAAAACCTGAAGTATTTAAGTGAATTTACCAGAAGGGTTCTCAGAAATCCAGTCAGGTCATGTATGCTTAGACAGATAGAAAACTACAATAAGAATATTTGTCTGATTACAGAATGCCCTTCCTTGCATTCCAGTTCTGTGTCTCCGTAATCACACTAGTAGCATGTTGGACATTCATCTATGATTTACAATTGGACAGTAACAAGAACTATAGCACTAATTTCTGCTAAAATATCTTACAGTCTGTGTTGGGTTTGCATGGCAACGTTTTGCTAGCTGGGCGGGCCTACAGGAGTGACTTCTGTGGTATCCAACAGAGCCAGTGCCAGCCAGCTCCAAGATGGACCCACGGCTGAACAAAGTTCACCCCATCAATGCCAGCACCCCTGGGAAAACATATTTTAAAAAGGGAAAAAACTCGTGTCCTCATGGAGGACCCCACACTGGAGCAGGAGGATGTTACCCTGTGAGAAGCCCATGCTGGAGCAGGTTTCTGGTGGGACCTGTGGACCCACAGAGAAAGAAGCCCACTATGGAGCAGGTAGGTGCACCCAAAGGATGCTGTGACCCTGTGGATTGCTGGAGCAGGCTCCTGGCAGGACCTGTGGACCCCAGGGAGAGAAGTCTATGCTGGAGCAAGTTTGCTGGCAGTCTGTTCCTGAAGGACTGCACCCCGTGCAAATGCCACATGGGAAGGACCATATCAGAGCAGTTTGTGAAGGACCCATTTTGGAGAAGTTGATGAAGTACTATCTCCTGTGGTGGAATTCTGCACTGGAGCAGGGAAGAGACTGAAGAGGAAGAAGCAGAAAAGACAATGTGTGATGAATTGACTGCAACCCACCCCAGGGAGAGGAGGTGGAGAAATTGGGGTGAAGTTGAGCCAGGGAAGAAGGGAAGGTGGAGCAGATGTGGTTCTTAATATATAGCTGTATTTCTCATTACACAAATCCTATTTGATTGGCAATAGAAAGAAAAAAAAATCAGTTTCCCATGTCAAGTCTGTTTAGCCATGACAATAACTGGTGAGTGATCTCCCCCAGTCCTCATCTCAAACCCCAGGCATTTCATCATATTTCTTCTCCCCCCATTCAGTTCAGGAGGGGAGTGATAGAATGGCGTCATGGGCATCTGGCATCCAGCATCCAGTTAAACCATCACATAATCCGCATAATTGTCAACATAATAAGAAAGGATGAGCTGAAATTGTTTAAACCACATTGACTGTTATAAAATCAGCACTTCTTCCCATGTACTTGGTTCCATCTGTATTTCAATAGCAGGAACTGAAGGCAGGTAACAAATGAAAAGCTCTTTCTGCTTGCAGGCACCGCATACAAAGAAGAGGGAAGAATACCACCTGTTAAGGTCCTGCAAACTTTACACAATTTGCATGACAGGAGCCTGTGCTATCAGTTCCTGTGTGTTTTAAGCAAAACCAATTACAACATGAAGACACAAAAAATCTCTTCTCTGCATCTGTTGAGATCTTGCCATAAGTACTATAGATTTCCATTATATATGTAAGTGCTATTCATACATAATGAATAGCAAACAGAAGGGTGCAGAGGCTGACTGCTTTGAGCAGATAACAGCACAAAGCTCTCCACTTAAAAGTACGGCATTAATGTAGCAGACTCAAGGCAATTTTTGAAGGTCTTGTAAAGTAATGATGGAGTTCAGTGAGGTATTAAGTGCCAGAAACAGCAGTGCTCTAGCAGCAAAAAAAGAACAGGTTTTTCTCAGGGCTCTTTCGTGCGGGATATTCATGAAGGGAAACACGCATCATTCTGCTATGCTGATTAATGTTCCTAATGTCCGACTGCCTTCAGAAAGTTAACAAACTAAAAGGTTTGGGTTTCTGGGTATTATTATTACTATTATTACTATTATTATTAAATTATTTGAGAGGGTGTTGGGAAAGGAGGAGGGGGTGCGTGTCTACCTGAGACAAAGGGGCAGGGAAGCAGAGGGGAGGATACAAAGTTAAGACTACATCATTTCAGCCTTCCCTCTTCAAAGGAAAGAGCAGTATGTCACAGTTGAAACTGAGACAGACCAGTGTTTAAAGCACTATATGCAGATCCTGAGATGCTTGCATTTAATTATTGCCTCACCCAGACTTGTTTTCTGGTTTTGAGCAAATCAACTGCAGCCCACTAACTTTCACGAATTGAACTGAATTCTTCTATCTATGCACAAATCAAAAAAGTGCTAAAGTACTAAAAATTCCTGTGAGGTTATTGCTTGAATTTCTAGGGGTCTATGGGAGTCCTTTCACTGGCCTACCAAATTGTTTTCATTCATGTTTAGAACTGCCAGTGCTGAGCAACAAGACACTTGCCTAGACCTTTCCATACTTCTTCAGCTTTTTCCACTTTATTACCTGGCATAGAAGCCATAGGATGAAGCCTACCAATCCATATTCCAGAGGACTAACCAGATGACTCACTCCATAGCTTTCTACAAAGAGATCCTGCTTTCTCATCTTGCCACTGCTCTTTGCTTTGTCCTCCCAACACTTTTCTTTCATCAGAAGTGCTTATTGGGGTGTTTATTAAGTCAATTCAAACCATAAGTACCCTTCCTTATAGGAAAAAAAAAAATGTTTTGGGGGTTTTTTCAGGATAATTTTTTTCTATACAAAGCCATTTTTCATCTCAAGTCTGTGAGCTTTCTCCAGAAATGGCAGTTTTCAGCTTTGAATAAATTTTATTGCTATTACTCCATTGTGACACTGAGATGGCCCTTTTTTGGCATCCTCCTGGCAAAGCCAGTCATACCAGAGAAAAAACATATGGCAGATACTCTAGCTAAGCAATAGACAATAAAAGTTCCAGCCTCAAAACCATCCTCACAATTCCACAGCTGCAGACATCTGTGATATTTACTTTTCAGAAAAATTTTGTTCTTTTACACAAAATTAGAATCTGGATGTGCCTAAATTCACTTGTCTTCTGCCCACAGTCATCCTCAGGAATATTAAGTGTTGTTTTGCAGTCAGATTCCTGAATGTTTCAAGGTTATGCAAGCAAAAGCTGTTTATTTAAAATCAAAATAGCCAGGAAATGTTAAGAGAATTGGTATTCCAGTGACATTCCAGGAAGGAATTGTATTTGCAGATACTATCATAAGCAACTAATTTGAAGGTTTATAATACCAGAACTATTAGCCTGCTGAAGCGGCAGTACATGCTGGGCTTTCCCTTTTCCAGGGAACAAATCTTTTTCTATTATTCATAACTGATTACTGTTTTATATTAATTCAACACTTTAAAAAAAGCAAACAAATACCCACAGAAAGACTTCTTTTGCCAAGCTGGAGAAAATTCCCAAAATAATATCAGAGACTTTGTTCCAAGGAAGCTCTGACAGGAATACTATACAAAACCAAAATAGTTGGTTTGTTTCTCAAGCAAAATTTGTGCAAAATTAAAACTATAACTCGCTGAACATCAAATGAAATCATATGTCATAAGCAGAGTGGTGGTTTAACAGATCACATTCTGTTGTTTGTCTCTTCAGGCTTCGCCCTGTGTTTTTCAATTATAACTTCTCCTGTGATGTTTCTTTTTAATATACAATGAGGTTATACACTGATGATGACCAAGCAACATCAGGGAAAAATTCTAAAATAACAGATGTGAATCAGTAGGCAAATGCCATGGGAAGGAGTTTTATTTTCACATGTTCAGACGCAACATTGCAAATATAACTGCAATATGCAGCCTAAAATTAAAAATATATACATTTTAATCTCTAGTATGAGACGGTTTGGTTTTCCCAATATTATTAAAGTGCATTTATACAAAAATGTTTTATTGTCTATGCTGTTTTATAGTTCACCTCTGGTTGTGCACAATGCAGCCGCACAGAAGGTGCTAGATTCACTAAGGCAGCTATCTTCTGAGATAAAACCTGGAATATGATGGACATGCCTATGCCTATCCTGAATCTATACCCATTCCTGTAAGGGATCTTCCTATGCCTAATAACCACATTTAGAAACCATTTACTCACCTCAATTTCACCTCTATTTAAAAAGAAGGCAAAAAAACTTCTATCTCCTTGCAACAGAGAAATACTTGAAAACATACTCTCATAGTACCCCATGTGTAGTCAATTCTTTGATAAGGGGAAAACAGCATTTGACAGCACCAGAAAAGTAATCCACTGACACTGGCGATTAGCCTTTTACTCTGCGGGTGTTCTGGAGTGCTTTTGTTAAGGTTATTGGCTGCTTATAGCCAAGTGAAATATCTCAGGTTTAGAGAGAACTGAATTTATGAAAAATACTGCAGAATGCATTTGAATAACAAATGTACAATCTCTCATGTATCAAAAAATATTCATTGAAATAATTTAAAAGTATACATTTTTAGTGACTATTGACTCAACCCTAAGGATTGTATTGCACATCAGAAATATGAATTTATCCCTTCAACTTATCTCCAGTACCTACATGTGACCAGGCTACACTGAAAGGCAAAAAGGACCCAGTACCAACCTGCTAAATAAAGCACTAGTCTTTTAGAGGAACTGGCGCCATCTCCTAAAGAAAGAATGCCCTCTACTGCTCGGTTACAAAGCTGCGCAATAATGAAAGAAACGGATGCTCAAAACCAGGTTTCATTGGTCTGAAACCTTTGAAAAATAAATCAATAAATAGATTAGAAGATAATAATAATAATAACAATTTTTGTGGATTACCTCTCCAAACTATTAGGAGATATGCATTTATAAAAATAAATCCTTCCTTTAAAGAACTTTAAAAGTGGCATTTCTGCTGCTCTGCTATTCATTTTTAGGATATACTTGCACAGCGTGGCCCTAGGCATCTCACTGTAACCAAATATATAAAACCAAACTCAATATTTTCCTCATAATACTCGAATGCATAACACTTTGATTTTAAAATGGTTAACGTTGTTATGTTCAGTAATTGTTTTGGAATGCATTTTCCTTGAACTTTATGTAATTTGCTGCCTGACCTCACGCATAATACTCCCCCATCATTACTGCATATAGTGTCCTTCAAAGACATATGTATATTATCTGCCCACAGAGGTTCGCCTCTGAAAAACAACCAGCTGAAATACTTAAATATCTAAAAGTTACATTCACAGCATGTGATTTTGCAGCAAGCTATCACACAGAAGTGCCCTTAAAGTGTTGTAAAAAACAGTAGAGACATGCATACTCATTTATTTTACATCAGCAGAGAAGAAAGATATTCATGAATGCTATTCTAGAAAGCTTATCACATCTGATCTGATTCTGTTTTGTATCAAATTTGTTCCTAAGGAAACCCTATATTTCTGAAAGTAAAAGAGGAGCTTCTGAACTGAATTTTAAACAGTCACCAATTAGTACCTCCAGCAGCAGATACTCATCTTTTTCCTGCCATTTCTTCTCTTTCTTATTTAGCTTCCCACGTAAGTAGAGACTCCAGGGATATTCTCAGCAGGCTAATTTTTGTTTCTGGAATAACACCTTTTTGGGTTGTTCAGCATCTAAAAATACAAACTCAAAGACATTTTAGCTCAAACTCAAAGACTGCTTAAAACCACACAATCCTTTCTGGTTTGCACTTTACAGTACTTAGCATTGTCCTGTTCTGTAGTATGAGGTTCTAAGCACTGTGGAAATGTAAAAAGTTAGTCCTAAAAAAGTAGTGATTGTCCCTCAGCAAATATTCCTGAGACTAAAGCTTTGCCTCGCCTGGCCCTAGTTACGGACAAAAAAAAAAAAAAAAAAAGAAAACCAACAAAAAACCCACCAAACCAAAACAAACAAACAAACAAACCTTGGAACAATTCTTCTTCTGCCAGATATTAACTTGAATTTTGCTCCTTTCCCAATGTCTCACTTGCAATATCTAGAGAAACATATCGTCTGGGTGGAAGATACTATTTTATCATCTGGAAAAACATAAAGTCAGGTTAAAAAAGGTCAAAATTAGCTGAGAGAAACTGGCAACATATACTGTAAGAAAAAATATACAAAAGACAATTTCACTGTACCTGGCATGAGCCAGCATTCTCCGAACACTTCCAGTTCTTTATCAGTGAGGCCACGATATGTGGGAAAAAGAAAGTATATGTTTCAATAATTAAAAAAAAAAAATGGAAACTTTTTGATTTTAAGAAAGAATGGCAGACATGCATAACCTGGTAGACAGAAGTTTGTTTCATTTAATGCAAAAACAGGAAAGTCTAACACACTTTATGCTGATGACATGAAGAATGTCAAAAAAAGGACAACCTATTTAGGCTGATCTCAGAAATTCCTTACACTCCCAGGTTAGAAAACTGTTTTCTTTTGAGAAGTAAGGAATTACTGACTACATAAGCCATCCATGTATCTGACCAAGGTTGTTACAGTGCATATATAAAAGCACTAACAGTTAATTTCAGACTAATTCTGCATCATTCTTAATTTTCAACCAGCAATGGCATATGGTGCTACGACCAGAGCTACTCATGGATGGTCATAAATGTTTCTGTAATTGTTCTGATATTTTGGCCATGAACTGGCTTGTCAGTTTCAAAGAAACACTCCTCTGAGCCTGTGTAACAGAAACAACCACAGTAAGAATGACTAGAGCAAGATTTAATATAGGTTTTTTTATTGTTCTGCAGCTTTTCGCATTACACACACAGATGTATGACGTGGCTAGACTGATGTTTGTGGTAGCCTTCATAGTAATAATAATGTATGTGAGATGGCTTGCAAATTTTCAAAACAAGAAAGTCCCAAGATTTTAAAAACCTAAAATTGTGTTGAGTTTTGACCTTTCTGTGAAGACAAGCTGAATGTTCAATTTTCATAAAAATACTGTCCCAAATAAAACACAGCATCTCCCAAATATAATACAGTATAAAACACTTTTTTCTTTCTGAGAATGTATTCCAGCTTTACATGCATTTCCCCACAAACACTGTTATTTGCATATGCATGTGCATATATACTTATCCATATATATATATATATGTATGTATGCATGTAGGTATGTCTGCAATAAGAACCAAAGACTTAGCAGCATGTTGAAGTAGCACTGAAATTTAAAACAAGATTGCAATGACAACAGTACTATTATTTATCACTGCCAGGACCAAAACTATAGGAATAATGATTGGTATTCAACCTGTTTTCTCTGTTGAATGTGTCAAGGATATCAGCTGTCCCAGAAAGGACTGCAGCTCAAAATAATCAGGCAATTTAAAGGAGCAAGTTTCTTCTGTCTTCATACAAAATACTGGGTTGTTGAAAGCATTTTTTCCTAAATTGGTAAAAATATTAATTTTATGTAATGGTTTTAAGGAGTTTTTCATTATTTCATTTTTTACTGGATGTTTCTTTTTAAACACAGCCTCCTGTAAGGATTGCTGCATTCCCACAAAAACCATGTCAGTCAGCAGCAATGAAAAGCTAGTCTCTCCTAAACCTGTCCTCAACTAAATTTCAAAGGCAGAAAGAGTGGTTTAGGTTAAAGAAATAGAGGCTAATTTGATCCATAAAGGCAGGGATTCCTATTATAAAAAGAAATAGATTAGTTTTCTGAAATCATTCATATATGTAAGGTTGTTTATTCAATTCTTTGTTTGCAGAATTACAGTTCAACAAAAAATAGGCAGACTGGCAGTCAAACTAATCAGCAGCATATTGGAAGTAGTACAGAAAGATACTGCATGCTTATACATATTGGTATCCTAGCTTAGGGAGTGTACATAATAAATGTCTCCAAATTTTTGAAGGCCATAAACTTCAAAATTCAAATAATCACCTAGTATTACAGATGAAGTATGTTTATGAATAGTGGGATTACCCCAAACAAAGTACGAAAAGCTTCTTGACCCTGAAATTTATACAAAACTGAAACAGCTTTCTTAACAGGGAGATCTGTTGCTCAAGTAATTTGAATTAGAATGCAGAGAGCACATGGAAATGCCCTGTAGGGCACTGGTTTGCCAATAAACCTACTATGCCTTTCCAGCTATGATTTGCATGATTTCCTGGGTTTGGACATAAAACACATGGAAACGCAAGCCAAGAGTTCATGTAACTGTTGTTTTTAACTGAGCTGAGTGCCATATGGTACAATACAGGCAAGCTGGTGAACTGATGTAAAGCTAACACATAAAAGTGTAAGCTTGCTAGCTTACATATGAGTGTTAGCTAGTCATGGAGAGGAATGGATTCCTGTCAGTATTTTAGGTTTAAAAAAAAATATCATGTAGATTCACTAGATATAAAATACATATAAGATAGAACACACTAGCAGAATCAAGGACTCTTACAGGACAGCAGCATCACTTCAAAGCCTGCATATTTTCATCACTGTCAGATCCAGTTGCAAGCAGCTCCGTGGAGGCATGCTAGAAGAAACAAGTGAGACTTCCTACCTTATTCTTTGTATTAAAACACTGACTGCACTGTGGTTATAACCAGAAGAAGCCTCCTGGGCCTCAACAGCATCACAGACTCAGATGTGAGAGTACTACCTGTGGACTACTTCTTATTTCAGTATGTCTTCCAAAGCAAGAAGGGAAAGTCAGCCTTCACTAGTTCTGTGTTTCTCAGCTTCCCTTCTGTCTTTGTTAATAAAAGCAGGACGCACAACTATAACCAGCCAACAACTGAGTTCCCTAAACAAGTGACTTAAGGCAGGCCAAGATCTCTTTCTTTTCTGATCCTGTCTTCCTCATCAATTATTTGTGAAAAAAGCAAAGGCACATGCCCAAGACAAACTTGGATATGTATACCCAAGGCAATGTCACTGGGTAACAGCACCCAGAGCTAAAAAGATGCATTTAGAATGCCACATGTGGCAGCCCTTAACACACAAAACTGTCACACACTATCACCATGCACCAGTGTAATATTCCCTAGGGATCAGCAGACATCTCGTCCCAAAAGAGGGCAACTTTTCCAAATATATCTGTCTGTTACAAAATTTCTGTCATATTGATTCATTTTTATACATATCTGAAGTTTTCTGCCAAGATTAAATGACATTATAGGAAAAATAATTTGTTTTTAAAAAATAAATCAGTTAAATTATGTTTAAAACTGCCCTTGCCACTAAAAAATAAAATCCCTATTATGAATATGTTAGCATTTGGTACAAAACACTGTGGAAAGAATTAAGCCCCCAAGCTTTTACAGTTTCATGAAGACTTTCTATATATAGGAAATTAAAGTGAAATTTATGTCAGTTTGATAATGGCATCACTTAAAACCATAACAGTTAATTAACTAATTAACAACTTAATTAACTCAGCACTTAATTTACTTACTTGAGTTCATTTAAATTCCCCAGATGAGATTTAATGCACTTCTAGAATAATTTCTGACTAACCATGTGATGTATGTTTCTCTTATCTAGGAGATATTTCATAAAACTAAATGATTTAAGACAAAGCCCAGGAGTAAGCTTTCACCTACAACAACAGAAGTTACTTTTGGAGGGGTTTTGTTTGTTGTTGATGTTTTGGGTTGGTTTGGAGTTTTTCTCACTACAAACCAAAACTTTGCAGCCGTTTACCTGCGGCCTGTGTGCGCGTGGGTGACAGGGAGCACGATGCCTAGCAGAAAGTTTACTTTTGGGGGAGTAACCACCAAAGTCTTCCAAGAATTATCGATCTTGCGTTCGCGATCAGTTTTAAGCCAGTTAGGGTGAGACTGGGGCACTCTGTGCTGATGCTGCGGGCAGCAACACACAGACAGACAACCCCCAACACCCCACTTCTCGAAGGCCCTCTTTCTCCCTGGAGTTACCTTTTGGCCATGACAGAAGGGCTCTGACTACCCCGCAGTGAGGAGGAGGCCAGGGAGGCAGACTAAAACTTTTTGGTGAGAAAGGTAGGCTTTAGTAGGACTGAGGTGCTGACACTCTGTTCTTTGAGACTTCTTTCGAGGATGGAAAGATAAGGGAGGAGAAAGTCGCAGAGGGCTGACGCGTGTGTTGGGTCTAAGAGGTGTCAAATTAATTTCTACCAATTGTGTGTGAAATCGTTGCCAAAGTCTACTTTGGGATAGAGAGACATAACTTAGTTATGGGCACCCTGCTGACTTAGGAAAATAAGCCTTACTACCCAGTCAGGCATTTAATGTGGATGTTAAATCATTTGTGATTACTAATGTCTAAGTACTTTGTCATTGCCAAGCTCTCATTTTCCATCAGAGCAATTCTAATTGATTTAAATGGTCTGTTTCGCCTTGGTGCACGCATGATCACGTCGTAAGTGGTCTTTAGGACTATTTTAATTGCCAAGGACGTTTTTCCTTAAGAAAATCTCTGTGCCCAGAGCAGAACAAATTATTATTGCAATCTACAAATACACAAACATTGTTTTTCTCCCCTCTCTGCATGTTTTGTTACACCAGCCTCTCTTGTGTTTTGGGGGGCTCAAGTCTTAATTTATGCAAAATTAATTGATATATCTTTTATAATTGATGTGCTGTAAAATTAATGAGTAATTTATGTAATTAGTCAATTAAGGATAATTCCAGCATATGTTCAATATGCCCAGAAGGTGTACTTTACAAGTAGTTATTTGTCCAGGAGTTTGATGCTGAGAAAACTACCTAATTAATTTTTTATGCATATCAGCTTCGTATCTATTTAACAGCTCCCTTTGTGATAGCAGATTTAATATTTATCTTTCTAACATGTCTGAGAGGATGTACAATGGATTAGCCTCATGGTACCTTTAAGAAGGCCCTTCTATTCCGACAGCTTCTCGCTTTAATTATAAAAGATCTTTGCTCCAAATGGTCTCCGACGCTTAAAGGTGCGGCGCCTAGTGTCAGGGACATTATAAATAGCCATCATTACAAAATGTTTATGAGCAACGCAGAGATCATCTGGACCCATCTTTTTAATATTCCTCGTCTTTCCCTGTCGATGACCCTTTAAATGTATCTTACAGGACTTAAGGGGCTGCCGAGGCATAGTGAGATAGATCTGTTGGCTAATTAATTGACACTGTTTTGAATATTCATACCTAATATAGCCAGTGTGCTCTTAATTACATTGTTGGACTTTTCTCCAAGGAGGCTAAATCACCAAAGACTTAATTAATGTAATGTATTCCAGAACTGGCTGGCTCAAAAGGAAGACAGTTGCTGTCAAGAGTTGCACCATGACACCTGGCTGCTGATGAACAACAGCCTTTTGTTGTTACTCTTTGCAGGAGACCGGGAAAGTTTCTGTTGCTGTTGTTGTTGCTATTAGAAGCGGTGCTGTGCTCTCTCCTTCATTTAAAGAGACCGCAAGTGCGGAAAGCCCTGTAGCCAGGGACGGCGGGGACCGTGTTCGAGCCTTATCTGCACCTTGCACACGTCGCGGACAGGGGCTGCCGCAAGCCTCGCGGAGACCGCGCAGGTATTGCGCTGCCCTGCGCCCCCATCCGCGAGGGGCTGCCACTCATGTTGTCTGCCCCAGCCCCGCGCACCGGTGGCGGTAAACGCCTGTTTCCCGCGGGCTCGCAAGCCGCTGGACGGGGCCGAGAGACGAGGTGCGTGGCTGCAGCAAGGGCCAGGCGGGGCCGCAGGGGCCATTTCTGTTGTGCCGGGGCGCCGGGGGGGGAGTAGGACGCAGAGTCCTCCCCAGCAACCGGTTAGGGCGTCCTGATGACAGTCACCTCCTAAATCTGGAGCGGAGGCGACTCCGCGACGTTTTCATTGTAGCGCGAGTGACACGCGAGCCCAGCCCCTGTCCCCGCGGCGGAGGCACCGGCTGAGCTGCGGTAGCACCGGAGAATCGGGCTTTGCCCCGGACTCTGCTTGAAGTAACTGCCCACGGCCCGCAACACCCTGTCCCTGAAGCCGCTCGTCTCTCCCAGAGTGGCGCTGCCCGCGCAAGCAAAGCGCCTTTTAACAGCAGCGGGACCCTCCTGAGACGGAGCGGGAAAGCCTGGCCTTGGTTTAGGAAGGAAGACGAGAGCGCGCCTCACTGTGTCGCTTTATAACGACCTACCTATCCAGCTCCGTACAACAGCGAGTCAAAAATACTGCCCTGGTCTGCCATTTCCTTGGCGCGTGTTGTCGCCAAGGACAGCGAGCCACTGTTGGGGCCGACGGTGCCGCCGTCACTGCTCCCTCACCCCGTGAAAGGCAGGGGCTGTTGTCCTTCATCCTGCCCCACTTCACTTCGCCTTAAAATTACCAATGGTGCCAGCAAGTCGTGACAAACAGAAGGACTAGGGAGCAGGAGACATGGACAGAAGGACAGGGTGGGGAAGAGAGGGAGAAGAAAGAGACAGAAAAGGGAGAAAGAGAGGGGTAAAGAGGAAGCATGTCTTTCTGCTGGCAATACCAGTCCTAATGCAAGAGAAGAGCCGATCCTCCCCTGAAACTGGCGGACCTTGAGATAGAAGCTGCAGGAGAAGGCTGGGGGTGACAGTTTTTTCCCTGCCCGCATATACCTCTCCCAAGCACGGAGGGGAGCCTGGTTTTATTCGTCCGTTCCTCGGGGCTGGCCGTCCAGCCAGCACAGCTTGCTCTGTTGTCCTCAGTGCTGGGACTCCTGCTAAGTAACGCTTTTTAACCCCGCGTCACGAAACCTCTCTGTAAGCCTAGCCATCACCAAGCCAGGCCTATTGCGCAAAACAAGAAGGCAGGTGCCCCTAATGTAGAGCTAGCCCTGCAAAGAAAGTGAGAGGAAGAGAGGTGACAGCCACCCTGCTCCAGAAAAATCACGGCCATCTTCCTCGCCGAGAATTTTGCCTGAGAATGGAAGGCGATTAAGGTGTGTGAGGAAAAGAAACTTCCCGAGGTCAGCAAAACTTTATAGTGACTTTCCTGACTGACAAAAAGCTGAAAAACTGTGTTGCCACTTTAGGAGGGATAACGCCGTCACTGGAGTAGCCTAGGGTGGATGACAGCTGAGTATCATTTGTAAATCGTTATCCCCTGAAAACAAAGCGCGTCCTGGGCGATCATCTGGGGCATTTTTCCCTCGCTAATTGCGTTAGATACATCAAGAAACGGGTCTCGCTTTCACAAACACCTGGATGGACCGCAGCCCTGCGATGATGCTGCCCAATAAACACGCGCTCCAATAGACTCGAACAGCCAGTACACGCCGGTACGGAACGGTCCCTTGGGAAGGGCTCCCGTTAACCGCGGCTTGCCCAGACGCCCCCTTGCCTAGCACAGCCCATCTTGGAGGCCAACGTGAGCGCACGGGACCGGACTGGCAATACCGCAGCCTAGGTTCCCCGCAGCGGCGTCCGCTGAAGGACGATACCCGGCTCTTGCCTGGGCTCCACTCACAGCCTCTCTGCGTCCTCCAGGGAAACCGCCGGTTGCCGCTTCCCCGAGAAGCGACCGCTTTGGGGGAAGGAGTCAGAGGAGAACAAATGCAAACAGCGTATTTCTGGTCTCACCGGATTCTCGGGCTGGATAGCTTCTTCCGCGAAAAATACAATCCGGCTACAGCAGAGGTGAAGAGACTTGATCTACCAAAGGGCCAGGCTAAACCCGCATACGCGCGTGCGGGGCGAAATGCCGAGTTACTAACGGGTGAAGCGACGCAGGCACTGAGTTTCAGATCCAGGGCACAGAAGCTGGGGGTAGAAGCAGGGCTTCTAACAGGTTAGGACTGGATTAATCAGTAAAACAGGAGTAAAAAGGAATTGGGGGAAAATGCACAAGCACACCAGTAAAGATGCCCGAATGACGGTTCTTGCCTTGTCGATTAGGAGGGGAAAAGCTCCCCAGGACGCACGATGTAAAAATTGACTCCACCGTATGTTTTTCCTAGTTTCTGAGAGGCAAAATGAAGGCTTTGGGCAACCTCTCGAAACTTTTTTAAAGTACACGCTTCCCCGCAAGACTTGCCTTTCCAGAATTTTGGTTACTTATTCTGTTTCTTTACGTCCGATTATGCTCTTCACTTGACTGACCTTGGTCAAGTATATGACTATTAAATATAAGGCACTTAAGGAAGGGATTCAAATTAGCCTTTTTCTTCACCCTCTTAGCTGAGATTACAGGTAGCCATTTAGGGGGGGAGGGTTCCGCCTCCTATTCTCCACTTCCATCTGCAGCGCCAGACTCGCAGAGAGACAACCAGTTTTGATGCTCCCATCACCCCCGACGGCGGGAGCATAGAGGCCGGCACCAGCGAGAACTGGCTGAAAGGAACGCTTATCCTTATTTTCCTTTTTTCCTTCTGTTTTAGTAATACTGAGTTCTTTCGACTTATTTATTAAGCCAGTAAAAGCTGTACTAATCATTTTAAGACCGACACCTCTACAGCAGCAGCTAGCTAACTGAGTTCTGGAGGGAGCTGGCGTTGGGTAGGATTTCTGGTCCCAGCTCTGGCTGCAAGCAGAAAGAGCAGGCTTCCCTGCCTCTCGCTCAGATCCATAGCCTGCCCGCTGCAACACAGGGCGCTTGAAGGATAGATGTGAATTGTTGCACTGTTCATTGACTCCTGCTAATGAGCCATTCTAAATCAATACTGGCGCTAAGTAGCTCTCCTCGAAGCTTACTGAGGATGCTTTGGCTGATTCTTTCCTTGTTTTAATACCAGCCGCATCGCGGCCGGTAGCAAGAGTTGACCATAATGATTTTTACCTCTTTTTTTTTTTTTTTTTTTTTTTTTTTTTTTTTCCTCCTTTTTCTTGCTTCTTGTTTTGGTTTGTGTTCTCTTTTTTTCCTCAATGGACGGGTAGTAAAGTA
>WYDI02003581.1:25815-52203 GCA_009867235.2 Psittacus erithacus
ACTGTTTTTTTGTCTAATTTTTTCTTTTTTATAAACCCACCCAACTCGCGGCCGTTACCAATGGTTGACTAAAGTAGTTTTTCCCGCTTTTTTTTTTTTTTTTTTTTTTTTTTTTTCCTCACTTCTCTCGGTTCTGGTCTAGGATTCGAGTAGCTTTTTAAGCTCAATGAGAGGGATATAAAGGATATTAAGAAATTACCCCAGAGGGCCCCTATTTCTCTCTCGCTGGTTCCCGGGGTTAGCCTGACGCCCGTTTCCCAGGGTAAGCTTGGCACGGCTCGCCTCTGGGACGGAGGAAGATTTTGCCTTTTTCCACCTCCGGCGGTGGGTGCCGGCGGGAGCCTTTAGCCGCTCTGAGCAGGGCTGAGAGGAAGAGAGGGGGCAAGAAGGAGGAAAGTGGATGCGGGAGCTGGGAGGTGGGCGGGGGGAGCTTCCCTGCTGCGGCTGCTGTCCCTGCCCTGTGTTTTGAAAGCGGATCGCGCTCCCACATGGCGTTTCCTCACCCCCCGGCCCCACCTCGCCCTGATGAGGAGGTGTGAGCGACAGGGGAGCCGGGAACCGCTCCTCGCTCCTTTTCCACTACACGCCAAGTGCCCGCGACGCTGTCATGTGATAGCGAGAGAGTAGGAGCTGCGGGGGTCTCCTTACTCGGGCACCATTACAAAACCGGGCCCAAGCGCGCAGCCCCGCCACAGTCGCGGCGGCTGCCGCCCCGCTCGCCTCCTCCTCTCATCGCCGGCTCCGGCCCTCGCCTCAGCTGCAAACTTTTAAGCGGGGACGCTGGACTGAGCGGTGAGAGGGGTGTCTTTATTTCCTTTCTCCCAGTCCCCGCAGAGAGCGGTGCGGGGTAACTCCATGCCCCCGCGCCCTCGGTGCGCGCGGAGCACCAACTCCAGCAGAGAGTGCCGGGCGGCAGCAGGGAAGAGCGGGAGACTCGGAGGCCTCCGGCTGCAAGCGAGGACACCAGAGGGGAGCGCGACCCGCCTTTGCCCTGCGCCCTCCACGGCCCCGCGGCCCGGGCGGCAGCTGCGCCTCCGGTGAGCAGCGAGGCGGCGTGGACAGCGCTTCCCGCTGGGTGAGGCTGTCCGGAGGAGCCGTAAGCGGAGCCCACCGGCGGCCCGCGCAGCGGTCTTGAGTGGGCCGGGCGGGTGGCGCCCACGATGTAGAAGTGCGGCGGCGGGGCAGGGCAGTGCCGACCCGACACGGCGCGGCCGCGGGAGGGCTGCGGCGAGGCGGCGATGCCCAGACCGGGGAAGAGCTCGTACAGCGACCAGAAGCCACCCTATTCCTACATCTCCTTGACGGCCATGGCCATCCAGCACTCGCCAGAGAAGATGCTTCCCCTAAGCGACATCTACAAGTTCATCATGGAGCGGTTCCCCTACTATCGGGAACACACGCAGCGCTGGCAGAACTCCCTCCGCCACAACCTCTCCTTCAATGACTGCTTCATCAAGATCCCGCGCCGCCCCGACCAACCGGGCAAAGGCAGCTTCTGGGCGCTGCACCCGGACTGCGGGGACATGTTTGAAAACGGCAGCTTCCTCCGACGCCGCAAGCGCTTCAAGGTCCTGCGCCCAGAGCATCATCTGCCTGGCGGCGGTGGGGCGGGCGGCGGGGCAGGGGGCGGCGGCCCTGGCAAGACCCCGGGGCCAGCCCCGCACATGGTGCACTACTTCCACTCGCACCCGCCGCCGCCGCCACCGCCTCTTTCGGGCAAGGTGTCGGGGCTGGTGGGCTCCGACGCAGCCGCGGCTGCCGCCGCTGCCGCCGCATCCGTAGGGAGACTGCAGCAGTTCTCGCCCTACGGGAGCAGCCAACCCCCCGGCTTCAAGCATCCCTTCGCCATCGAGAACATCATCGGCAGAGATTACAAGGGCATGCTGCAGGCCGGCGGGCTGCCGCTGGCCTCGGTGATGCACCATCTGGGCTACCCGGTTCCAGGCCAGCTCAGCAGCGTGGTGAGCTCTGTGTGGCCGCACGTGGGGGTGATGGACTCCGTGGCTGGCGTGCCCGTGTCTCCGGACTACGGACCCTTCGGTGTGCCCGTGAAGGCGCTCTGCCACCCGCCGGCACAGACCATGCCCGCCGTCCCGGTGCCCATCAAACCGGCGCCGGCGATGACCGCTGCCTCTGCCATCCCTGCTCTGACGGTCGCTGCCTCGCAGATCTGCCCCACCGCCTCCCCGTCTGCCGCTTCTCTGCTAGGACAAACCGCGAGTAACACCCCCGAGGGCAAGGGCTCCCTCCACTCCGTCCTGGTGCACTCCTAAGGGGCGGGGGGTAGGGGGAAGAGAGGCTCCCAAGGGAAGGATGCCAATATCTGGGGCATGCTTGAGGCACGAAAATCCAGTCGATCTCATGACTATACTCCTCTGGTGTCTGTGTTTATATTGTGTACGATCAGATTATTTGAGAGCCAGGTCGCAGGTAAGAGCTTTTGTCGTCGTTAATTATCGCTAGTGGCGGAGAGGAGGTGATGTGAAAGTTCACTGCTGAGGCCAAAGTGGCTGGCTTGGAAGAAGGGCCCGGGAGGGGAGGTCTCCCAGCCATTCCGACAGCCTGCGCCATGGGGCGGCCGCGCAGCCCGCAGCCCGGGCTCCCCGCCGAGCCCCGCTGCTGGGGAGGTCGGCCAGAAGGTTCAGCGGAACACGGGGCCTAGTGGAACAGCCTCACTACAGGGCTGCAGTCCTTCGGCGGCTGGAGGAAGCAGAAGGGAAAAGGCGCCACAGAACTCCGCTTCGCCCTCTTCCCCGAGGGACTAGAAACCTTTGTCCCGCTGTCCTGTAAATTTTGCTCCGAAAGAGGTGGGCAAAGCGGTTACTTTGGACCCTTGTGAGCTGCTGGGGCTCAGGACGTGTAATGCTCGCTGTTCAAAGAGTAAGCTTTAAATAGCTCAATTAATTAGTGAGAATTTAAATGAAAACGGCGCTGACGGCGTAGGGCTCCTTTAAAGGAAGATCACTTGACCTTCTTCCTCACACTTTTACAGTCCATCCCAATATTTCACATCTGAGGGAAATACCTCAGGAGGGACTGAAGTGTGACCTGGCCTCTCAAGCTGTGAATGAGTGTCTGAATTCTCTAGTTTCCCATTAAAACAAAAACCAACCCGGCGATTCGTAGACTGTGCTTTTCACATCACCTTTGACCGCTCACCGCTACCGCTATTTTGTATGTGTTGCTTGGCGTTTTTTTCCACGTGAGTGCGAACACTAAAGCCTGCTGGGGATAAAGGTGGGGAGTGGGGGAAAGCCGACAGAAAAACTATTCAAAGCAAATATTCAGGAAAAGCACTTTACTGAAAACAACCTTCCGACAGACGAGAGGTCTGTGTAAAGCAGAGGGATCAGAAGTCAGAGGGCGACGCGCTGGCTGATGAGTCCCGGATGGTTTGTGACTGATGCTGCCGTACCCTGTCTGCCCTGCTGTACACCAATGCTCATTAAAGCCCATCTATTCATTTGCTTCTGCTGGTACTGCTGCTTAAAATACTCGCCTTTCACACGGGTTTAGAAAAGCGTGTTCGTATAGCGTAAGCTCACACTTCCTCCCTTCCCCCTCGTCTGACAAAAGTACCCAAAAGTTTTCTTTGCAGCAAAGCAAGGAGAGGAAAGGGAATAGAATCCCCTCGCAGGTAAATCGCCTGCTGCAGAGACACTTTGCCTCACTGGTACCTGCAGCTCAAGGGCGAAGCACCGGCGTCCGGGTCTGTGGAGCGGGCACCGGCTCGGATCCCCATCCCACTGAAGGCAGCTGGAGTTTTGACGCTGGTTTCAATGAGTGCTGAATCGCAGCCGCTGTCTGGGATTTACCTGCCGCGCTCCCAGGGACCAGGTCGCAATCCCAGTCGCCGGGGAAGGGTACCCTCTGCCAGGCTGGTCCTTAGGTGGACCTCCAGACGGAGAAACTATTCCTGAGGGAGGTGAAGCTGCCCGGCTTCGAGTTCCGGCTGTCCAAAATTTTCCGCACGCACACTAGTGGGATCTGTTCCACCACTTGAAATTCAACTGGAACTGTTGATTTTTTCAGTTGTTTCCTTCTCTTTATAGGGGGTTACACCTTAATTTCGAAAATTGTAACATTCTTAGAGCTGAAAAAAAAATACTAATAATGTTATGCTAATGAGGCACAGATCGATATCACGGTTTGGGAATCGATCTGGAGGGGGAATTGCCTCAAAAGTTTTGCAGCCAGAAACATCGTCCACTAATCAGGTACCCAAAAGAAATTATTATTAAAAAAAAAAATAAATAAAAAGTGCTTCACACTTTCTTCACTCTGCTTTTTAGGCACAGAGCCAAGCCGATATTTTTGCTGCTAAAATCTAGTTGCTTATAAAGAAAGCAGCCCCACAGAAAAATCGTGAATAGCGCTAATTCCCTATAACAGCTCTGTGTGGCAGCTTAAGGAGGTTGAGTTTTTCCTTCACATCTGCCTGAGGGGCAAGAAGAAAGGGAAAACCGGAGCAGTAGGAGAGGTGATCATCCTGGGAATTATTCAGGATATCCTGGACAGGTTTATGGCTCCGGATAACCTTCCGAACCTCCTCTCGGGAAAGCTCTGTTGGGTGTGAGGGGACCTCTCGGGAAGCCTGGCGCTGCTGTGCCGCAGCAGGGTGTCGGCTCAGGGCGTCTCCGGGCAGGTATCGCTACAGAGCCCAGCTGCGGGGCAGGAGGGTGTTGCTACGGAAAAAGGTGTCTGCCTGCAGCGGGGGAGGACGATCGTCGGGACTGCGGTTTGCTGGGTGAATCAGCAGGCTTGTTTTATCAGCGGCAGCTCAGGGAAGGGAGGGTTAGGCAGCGGGTCACCCGCCCAGAGGGCTTAGTGTAACTCCCAGAGCGGTTGCCTATACATTGTATGACCAACAGACGCTGCTTTTGTTTCGTAGCTTGTACAGTGAAAATTACAGGGGGTTGGAACCTGGTAAATTCAGACTGCCTGAAGGAGGGGAGAAATTAACTAACTGAGAACTGTTTCCTAACTCTTTCAAGCATTTTTCCCTTATTTTTTAAGGACTCCATCTCTAAACATAGCCTTGGCAACATCATGCTATTTTTTTCATCAACAACAAATAGATAAAAACAATCCCAATGCTGCTTTAAAAAACAGACGATGGCACAAGGTGTAGAGAAATGAAACAGTACGCTTTCCTCCAAGCAGAGAAGCCAGTGTAAATCAGTGAAGGGTAAGATTTTTCACTTGATAAATCAAGCAGGAAAACAGTCTTGTGTCAACTACAAGTTTGTCTGCTGACTATACCAGCACATTTCGTGCAGAAACCGCTTGTCTTCAGATTAAAGCACATATGTGGTCTGCACAGAAAAGGCAGCTGAGCCTTTACTGAGGGGGGTGCAGGCAGGATGGTTATAAACAGAAGATACAGATGCAAGCAGGACAAGCAAGCTTAATCTTCATATCATCTGACTGCCAAAAGCAGGGAAGTAAAAATTAGTGATAGAAGAATGGAGGTCTAAAAAAAGACACTGGTCCCACCACAGTATGCTTCTGATTTACTGTGGATAGCTAATGTAGTGATTAGTATTTCTACCTATTTCTACCTGTTTCTAACCAAGGCATTGCTTTGTATATTATGAGTCCATAAGGCATGTGAGTCAAGAAAAGAAAGCAGTGTAGTAAGAATTCTCAAGTTAATACTTTTTACAGGCTGGATCAATGGGCTGTGGCCAGTGGTATGAGGTTCAACAAGGCAAAGTAGTGCCGGGCTCTGCATTTGGGTCACAAGAGCACCATGCAATGCTACAGGCCTGGGGAAGAGAGGCTGGAAAGCTGGTCAATGGAAGAGGACCTGCGGATGCTTATTGACGGAGCTGAACATAAGCCAGTTTGTGCCCAGGCAGCCAAAAAGGCCAATGGCATCCTGGCTTGTATCAGCAATAAGGGTGGCCAGCAGGGCCAGGACAGTGATCATCCCCCTGTAATGGGCACTGGTGAACCTGCATCTTGAATACTGTGCTCAGTTTTGGGTCCCTCACTACAAGAGAGACATTGAAGAGCTGCAGCAGGTCCAGAGAAGGGCAACAAAGCTGGTTAAAGGCCTGGAGAATAAGTCCTATGAAGAATGGCTGAAAGAATGGCTGAGGGGTTGTTTAGTCTGGAGAAAAGGAGACTTGGGAGTCTAGAGACCTTATTTCTCTCTAGAGCTACACAAAAGAAGGTTGTGTGTGTGTGTGTGTGTGTGTGTGTGTGCTGTGAGTCTCTTCTTCCAAGAAATAAGCAACAGAACAAGAGGTAATGACCTCAAGCTGTGCCATGGGAGGTTTAGATTGGATATTAGGAAAAATTTCTTCACAGAGTGGTCAGGCATTGGAACAGGCTGTTCAGGAAAGTGGTGGAATCACCATTCCTGAGAGTGTTCAGAAACCATTTAGATGAGGCCCTCAGTGATATGGTATATGGGGGGTCTTGGCAGTGGTGGGGTAATGGTTGGAGTTGATGATCTTGAAAGCCTTTTCCAACCTCATTGGTTCTATGATTGCATGGCCTGAAATACAACAGCAGTGTTTCTGGGGATACATTCTGATCTCAGAATGCTACAGTGTACCTACCAGTGTTGTAATTGAAATTCTGGGCTCCATTGATTCAGTCCTGAAGTCACTCCATCCACAAATTTTTTTGACAAATCTGCTTTGAATTTTGCTGCTGCTGCTTGTAGGATCAGATTTTCCTTTTTATTGTAAGACACTATATTAAATAATTTCCCATAAAGCCTATTCTAAAATATAGTTATCCCTGTAAGTGCTTGAAATCTGCAATAGTCCTAGTTTCAAAAAATAAAGTTCTACCTCTGCTTTTGGAGTTCTGCTGAACATATGGTTAGATTTACCAGCTTTAGTTAGATAAACCAGGTATAATTTTAGACAACTGTACACTAAGTTACAAAACTTACTGCCTACTCACCTCTATCCTGGAAATATATAAATATGTTATTAATTTGTCCAAAGAAACAGTGTTCATGCGGTGTGGTCACTGGCACTCTGTGTGCAGGAAAGTGTAATGGTTAGAACATTCTTCTCAGAACATCTGAAGAAAATCTAAGTTCAAGATCATTTCAGCTCAAAAGGGTTCAAATTCATATATGTGTACCAAAACTGATCAACTGCAAAATGGCGCATGGAGAAGAGCTAATGCTTTTTTGCTGAAATTATGCTATTACATGACAAGAACAAATATAAGCTTCACAAAGTATCAAATATGCCACAGGGCCTAGGTGCTGTCCCACGGCCCCTGAAAAAACACATAATGATGAAGACAGAGAAAGAAGGACAGGAACAAGCAGCAAAATTTCACAGCAGAGTACCACATGAACTGGTGTTGGGTGTCCCAGAAATTCATAGTCATGGTGTGTAAAAGGTAAGTTATGGAGAGTCATTCATACTGACAAAAATGAATAGTTGGTAACTTAGGAGCTGCTGAAAGACATCCACACTGAGTTACAGGATAATAAAATAGAAAATGAAATTCCTTTTTGATATATGCAAACTGATATGCATGGGGAAAATAATCCTGATTTTACATAGAATCAGCATAACTATATATATATTGTTATATACATATATAACAATAGATACTGAAATTAGGATTCTTATGGAGTTATAGTAGATATCTTTATGAAAATATTGGCTTAACAGTCATCAGCTGTGGAAAAACAAAAAGCAAAATTACTAGGAAAGGAGCAGAGAACATGACCGAAAATACCCTGTCCCTGTTTAAGTCCTAAGTAAACTGGAATGCACAATAAGTTTGGCGAGTACCTAACACCAGAAAACAAGCCTATTAAAACTGGTACAATACATACAGAATCAGATTGGATAGTCAAAGGTACATCTTCTGTAAAAGTAGCCATTCAGCAGCCTAAGGCTCTTCAGCACAGAGAGCAAGGCTATACAGGGATGTACAACACAAGTTTACAAAATGACCTGGAGAGAGACTGGAAAAGGTGACTGAGGCATACTTGCCCATTTTTTCTCTTAATGCCAGAACTTGGAGTCAAAAGGGTTCAAAGCAAACAGAAAGAGGGGATACTTCACACACAGCACATAATTAAATACTGCAATTCATTGTTGCAGGATGCTGAGGGTGTTAATATTGCACATGGGTTTGAAGAACAGCTGGAAAACTCATGTAAGATAAACCCACTGAGGGCTGATCTGTAAAAAGTTGCTACCTCTTGCTCAGATTTGCTGTGCTAATAATATATTTCTGAAAGTAGCATTACACCATTTTCCTATTCTATTCTTTCTAGAGCATCCATTGTTTTTCTTTCTGATGGACAGAGGGCACTGGGCTTGATGAACATTTGGGCTGACCTATGACAATTTTTCTTCATGTAAGAGTGGGATGGTTGTAGCCAAGTATCCTAAATCAAAACGGTTCTTTAAAGCTATTTCAGTGTATGCCATATAAGAGTAGACACCATGGATGCATGCAGAGATGCAGCTACAAAGAATATAGTCACCAAAGGCTAACTGCATACATTCTATATGAAAAATACTTCAAATGGTCCAGAAATATATAAGTTCTTTCCAAGAAGAGTGCACCGCTGATTGCATTAATTTGATTATTTTCTGGTAAAATTAATTTTAACAACTAGGAAGATCGAGAATGAGAGACAGCTTTTTATATTATGCCAGCATAAACAACAGAGTAGACTGAATATAGGTATAGATTTGAGTCTCCTATATGATGGAGAAGGAACTCCAGGCATCTGTGTCCTGGTCTGGGCATGTCTATGCCATGCACGTCTGAGGCATCCATGCTGCTTTAGGCATCAGCATAGGTGTCTTTTGTCCACACCTCCTTCTCTGGTTACAGGACCAGTGAAAAGAAACTGTTTGCTTTTTGAAGGAGAAAATAATCAAGTTCTGACACATGAAAAAACCCTCAACTCAAATGCTGAGCATCACAGATCTTTAAAAGAAGAGTGTTAATGCATTTGACGCCCACAATATATCTCATAATCTTATAATATTTCTCTAGACTTAACATGGATGTTTAATCTACTCTGGGAGAGGTACTGTACTCATTTTCAATCAGATACAAAAATCTGGTTTTAAGGTAGAAGACCTGGGAGAAAATATAAGCCCATATTGCATGGACTGCTTTTATTATATATTACTTAAGATAATCACTGGATGATAGACATTAGCAGCCTTTTAAACAAACACAGGGACCAAGGATGCCTCTCTTCTTAAGCCAGAGAGTCATCTTAAAGCTGTCATTTGAAAAAGTAAAAACAACTTGATATTCTTCAACAACTAATCACTGCTCCTTAGTGTCAAAAGGTAGGGTTTTGACTGCATGCAAGGGTTACCCAGTGAATAAATCATCAGGCAAAGCAAAAGTAGCCCTTACCAGTAAAAGAACTTGTAAGGGTTATTAATTTTTATTTATCAGTCTTCAATCCAAAAAAAAAGGCTTTTAACTCTGCATGTTATACAACAAACTCCCAGTGTGGATCAGGTCTTCCTTTCATGATGGTCTAAATAAACTGAAGCTCAACCAATGATTGATTCGGGTTAAAAGTGCAGAAAGAAAAGATAAAAATGTATTTTCATGTACTGCTTGCACCATAGAACTGCTACTGGAAAAGTGATCACTTGCTAGGAAAAGTGTAAAAGGACTTAGTAAAGTGGTTGTAGTAGCTGTTTGTGTTTTATTAATCTGTTGGTTTATGTGGGATGTATGATTTGGATTTATCCTCTCCTAAGGCTTGAAATTAGAGTTTTCTTAATCTCCATGTGGTCTTTTAACTGTGGTTAATGTGAATTTGAACCATAACAGATTAGTAAATATGAAAATAATTGTGATACTTCATATGCTTAATAAAATGGAAAAAAAAAATAAATCTGTTTATAAGCTTTTTTAATAAACTCCAAATGTTCCAATTTGCTTACAAATTCCAGTGTTGAAAACAAACAAACAAACAGGTTGAAAACATGGGCTTAAATTTGCTGTCAAAATGCATATTGCTCTATCTTTCATGTTTAAATATATTCTCTGCTTTGGAAATGGATCTGTGTCATTAACATATTTCATCTGCAAATCTCCAGACAGAAATGAAGGGAAAATATATGGGAAAAGCATCCGCCAATAAGGCTGACTTAATATTGAAGGACAAGAAATAATTGTGAAACAAATAATTAAAAATATAAGCATAAAACGGGGCGTATGCAACTTCTATGCATCAAATGCAAGCTATGACAGAGTAACTTACCCCTTTTCTCTGCTAACTGATTTTTAGTGAAAATAAAACCAGTGCAATAGGCTGAATACTGAACAGAGCTTCAGTAAAGAGTTTGGTATCAGGGTGCCTGGGAAATCATCAGTGTAAGTAGAGGAGGACTAGAACCTCACACCAGCATTGATTATACACTGAAAAAATTTGAAGTTAAGTAACATGACATATAAATTTATGCATTTTAGGTCTTCTGACAAAGGCATCTGGGGAGGCTTGCCAGAAGCAAGCAACTGATAGGACTCCCTTTTCTAACAAATGAGTAGAAAACTCATTGAATATGCAGAAGTGTGAATAAAGGCCAAGAAAAAAAATGTAAAGTTCTCATAGATTCCTGTTACCTTCAGCATGCATAAGGTACACTTACTGTCACCCTCACTTCCTTCCTTGCATAGTACTTTTTATTTACTACAATGAGTTTTATTTGTTTCTGATCATGTCTCCATCTTCATAGCACCGAACTGAAAAGCATCTGCTCTATAACCCACGTTCTCCCAATTTGACAACGAATTTCTCTTAAGTTCTCCTGGAATATGATATTTTGTAATCTATTCTGCACTGATTGTGAAGAAATATTAGCTTAGCAGATGTTACAATGTTATGTCATTTTTTCAGCTACTGACACTCCACAATTTCTCTGGTGAGAAGAATTCTTATAGGGAAGTTAAGCCTTCTGTCAACGGATTTAGTTTTCATTGTTGCGCCTGAGAAGATTACAAACACACCTTCCTTTCAGCCAGGAATTGGAAACCTGTTGAACAAAACCACATTTCTCTGATTTGCTGAAAATTAAAATTGCCACCTGGAACTGCTCCCTAGTTAGATGGCCATGAATAAGAGTGGGATCACACTAGTGGCAGTGATTTGCTGCCATCAGAGGCACCCTGTAACTACCCGCAGTTTTCTGGAAGTCCCGCAAGTGGGGAGTGAGGAATTTTTTGGGGTTTGTGCAGAAGGCAGGAAGAGATTGGGCGTTACTGGCTCCTAAGGGCATATCATTCTAGCACAAAAGTTTTGGTGTAGAGGGGAGCTTCAAGACCTCTACCACGGTTTAACTCTTGGGATTTGACTCTTCTGAACAACAGGAAGACTTTCATATACTATTTCAGTCTGAAATTTCCCTTCCTAGTGTCAACAATCCTTGCCCTGGGATTGTCATGTGCCTTCTGTTTAGTTCACAGCATTATGGCATATTTTACTGTCACATGATGCAGTCAAGAAAAACAAACATAACAAAGGAATCGGTAATGAAAAAAAATCAAAGCCATAACATTTAATTTCTTGGGAACTTTCAAGTCATATGAGAAATGAAGTATTCTTTTTTTTTTTTTTTTCAGTCTACATGCTAGGTAATCAGGGGTTCCAATCAAGGTCAAGGTTTTTTTCCATTCTAGTTGTTGAACAGTGATAGATACAGAAGAAAAAAAAAAGGCAGTACTGTCTTATTTTAGAGGCAGAGAACAGAAAGAACACCTAACTTGCTTGGGTAGCTAACAGCAGAGTCAGAGGCTGTATCTAAAAATCACAAATATTGGTTAGACTCTCACTTGCAAGCTAGTCTTCTTCACGGGAAGAGCCTTTCATTTTGGTAGTTTCCTTTTAATTCAATTCCCAGAAATGCATAGATGAAAAAAACTAAAGGCTTACAAAATAACATATCGTGTTGATAAAACAATTGCTGGTACCTGTCTTACTTAGAAGAAAGCAGTAAAATCCACTGGTACTCTCATGAAAATAAGCTTTGGGTCCCAGCACTGCCTCAGGGACAGCCTGAATTTCCTTTTCCCTTTGAGCCTTATCTGAGTCAAACATTTTCATTTTCTTACTGAGCTAAGCTACCTAATAAGGTTTCCTCATCCCTTTGAGCTTTGTGTTTCTAATTAACATTATCCCTTTTCCAAGGGCCACGGAGCTTTGGCTTCTTGGAAGAACTGCGCCACTGTGCCTTGAGGTCCTGGTTCTGGCAGATGGCAGCTTCCAGCTCCAAGTATGGATGGACGGATGGATGTCAGCTTTTTGTTGTTTCGCACCTAACCCATTAGGCAAATGCTTCCAGCTCTAGCACGGCCACTACCCAGGTTTTCTTGGTTATGTAACTTTATTCTCAGTTATTTTGCTTACCAAATTTCTCCAGCTACCCTATCTGGCAGAGATAAAATACAGGAAGATGGGAGCATAAAAGCTTCATAGAAGCAGTAAAGGATGCTGAGAGCTTGTTAAATATCCTAGCAGGCCCTCATCCCAAGAATTTCCATGAATTGCATTGTCATCAAAATGCTTAGGGGGACCACAAAGGATTCAGCTGGACCACCCAGAGCTGCACATGCTAAAAGAAGCCTCAAGGGCCTCTTGCAGGATTAAAGTTGCTCCCCTTTTTACATCTTGAAAATACTTTATGAGGGCCTTCCCTCCACAACCAAGTAATGAAAATTTTTCTTTGTACTTATCCAATCACTTTAGCATCACGGTGCTGCCTGAAATCTAGACCAGAAGAAAATATTCACCTGTAAGTCTGACTTGACATAAGTATTAAGTCACAGTAGTAAGACATTGGAAAGCACATTCTAATGGTTTATGTATCCTGTGAAATTCAATTAACATGGTGCCTGCCTATAGAATTAGCACTAACTTGTGCTTCCTGCATCATGAGAAAACATTCAAAATCACCCTGTCTGTCAGGGACTAATCTAACAAAGATGCTACTGATGGCTCTTCCATGAATCTTGCACTAATAAAGCTTTTAATTCAACAGAGTAGCCAATTCTAAACCTTTTTCAAATGAAGAGGGCAGGATGTATTTAATGACTTGAGCTCAGTAAATGAAAGGAGTACTGACCTTTTAAGTGATGGATATGTCTAGGCAGGGAGTTTGGGAACTGGCAGTTACAAATTATGGGTACCTGGGCACAACTATAATAGCCAGAAATCAGACTACTTTATAACCATCAAAATATGTAGCTACATGGATCATACATATAAAACCAGTATAAAACCAGATTGTTGAATAATAGCATTCAATTTGTCATCATAATTCAAACTGAGTGAAAGATATTTGTTCTAATATTTTTATAAAAACATAGCTATTTGTCTGGAAGTAAGTACATAAGGTAAACAGCAGTAATACTTATAATAGATACATTATATTAAAGTTACTGTAAATAGACCACAGAGAAATCTTTTCCCATCGCTGGAGTAGAATTGAATATGATAAAATTATTGCATATTGTCCAATGCTGGAATTGAGGTTGTGGGGAGCATCAGACATACGGTATATTAATACCCTATTTTTCACATTGGTTGTTGCATCTGATTGACTATAGTTACATTATGAAAGGCAAGTACTTCTGTATCTCTCCTGTTGGTGAATATGCATCAAAGACTGAAAATGGAGGGCAAAGAGATGATCATATAGTAGGATCACAGATTATACAAATGGCAAACATCTCACAAGTATCTGATGTTTATAAATACTTATAGCAATTGGCATGCATTTTAAGTCGGAAGGAAGCACTTGCTTTGGCTCGTTGAGAGACAGTGCAAGCCCACGATAGTTGTTTCACTGTTTCAAGAGCAAGAATCTTATAAAGGCATGTGTTTTGCAGATGCTCACATTAAAACAAGAGTCTTCTTTGTGAAGCCCTGATGTTCTAAATCATTACAAGGTGAAAATTTGCATTGGTCTCTGTCAATTTTTAGAGACTTGGAGCAGATAATTTCATCACATAAGAGAATATTTGAATGTAAAAAGACACCCTCACAGAGAGGAACACATTTCAAAATATTAAAAGCTCATCATTTTGCCTTACATTCCAAATCCTTTTGTAATCCATCGGCTGGATTACAAGATACATCATCAGCATGATACATCAGAAATGGAATGTAACATGCCCAGAAGGCAACAACATACGATCACAGTGTACTCTTAGATAACAATGTGTTTTAGCATTCCCTGTTTCTTCCTCATATAAAGCAATGTAGATTTCCCTATAAGTAGGTGAAACAGGTTAAACTCTTATTAAAGGCCAATCCAGTCACATGCATAATAGCCTTCTTCAATTAAAAGAAAGACTTAACAAATTAATTGACAGGAGAAAGCTTCCAAAGCCTACATACAATCTATTAGCACATTTGGAAGATTATGGCTCAATGTATAACTCTTTGGATTCTCTGAGACATCCCTAGTGCCTTGCTGAAACCTTCCCCCCTCCCTGCACCTGGACTCTAGCTCATTGTGTTATAAGGAGGGTTATTTTGGCTTGGAGAGAAGAGGACTTTCACGACTTCAAACATGGACATTAGATCAAGTTTTTTATCTTCTCACATAATCCTGTCTTTGATGTCACCAGGCTGAGGCCTCTCAGAATAGAAAGAGAGAGCTGTGAAAAGAGGCCCATTTAATTTATACATTTAAGTGCTGCTGTTCTAATTCACTAGTGTAGCATTTTCATTGTTTTCTGCTTTGCATCCTAAAGGCAGGCTTACACCAGGCAATTATGAATGTCTCCTCTGAACAAATAATTGAAATTCACTAGTTGTGGGATATGGTTAAACAATGTCAGGATTGGAGATGTGAGGTCAAATATATTCCCAGTGGCACTACTGAAGTTACAGACTACCCTTTTGTCTTGCCTTGAACGATGAGTATTTGCAATACACTTGCTTTAACATCAATTAATCAGGTAAGCTACATGAGACTAATAGCAAACAGGAACATGTTATTTTGCATTTGTCTTCAATCCAGAGCATTAGTCTTGCAGTTAAAATAACAAACCTTTAGAAAGTGGTATGGAAGACTGCTTTGCAGTGTGGAGGCTATCTGATGAGAATTAAATGAGTAAAGATACATTTGCAAAATCCTTCTCTTTCAACTGCAGCAAGAAGACAGCTATGAAAATAGGGATTGACCCTCTCTGCAAACACCTCTGCCGAGAAATTCCACCAAGCTAGTGGTGAAGCAACAGTTCTGTAATGAATTATCTTTCATTTAATGTCGCATTAAAAAAAAGAAAGAAAAAAGAGTTGTTGAATCACCTAACTGTTGGACTGTGAGATATAATTTCTGCATAATTTACCTTGCAAAGTCAGTAATTCAGTCTTTCACAAAACAACTAACCCCAAATTATCCATAAACAAATTATCCACATTATATTCTGGTGAATTTTGTAATGTAAGAATTTTGTGCCAGTCTATCCAAGTAGATTTTTATACTCCTCATAAAAAAAGGAAAACTGTGTGTGTGTGTGCGTGCAAGCATGGAGAATGAAGGCGTGGTGCAGAAACACAGAACATGACATAAAACAGGCTGGCAAGGCTTTTTGTTTCATAATGGAATGGATCCACCAAAGATAATGAGAGTATACAAAAGTAAAAAATACATGCCTTACTGATTCAGGGATCTTTATGCTTGGTGATCATTGCCATGAACCAAAAGCAGAGCAATTTACTCTTTCATTTTCACCAAACCACAATATATAGAACAAACCTCCAGTTTTGTCTGTTGCCTTACCCATGTATAAAATATACTTGATGGAAGACAAAGTACTGCTAACTTGAGCCATTCAAAACTCCTGAATTCTACCACCACTCACAACCCACAATCTTTTTCTTTGCCTTTTGAAAGTATGGACTGCCAAAGTTCAAAGTCATTTTTCATAACCACAAATCTAAAATGTTTGTCTTAAAAATGCTCCCTGATATGCATCATATTTATAATATCATTAACTTGAGACTTCAAAAAATTACCCATAATTGGAATTCTTATAATCCTGCTCCTACTACCACTTCTCACCATTCCAGTATCAAAACTCTGTTTTTATCATGTGTTTATGTATTATGCAGAATAAGGCTCCACACTGACAGTTAATGAGTTGGAAGCAGAAAATCTCATTTTTTCGTATATTTTTTCTCTCCAGTGCTTCACATCTAATTTATATTACCAGCATAAATAAATGTTACCCACAAGTGTTAACCTCACACTAGAAATCAGAAAAAACCCCACCAGAGACTTTGTCTCTTGAAATAAACTTTAATAGCCATAAAAAGGACTGTAAAAGGGGAAATAATATGTAATTTAAAGAGCCTGCTTCAGTAGACTACCCAATATCTTGTTATGAAAATAACATAAGTATTGTATATGGAGATAGCTTAATTGTAATTTATAGTGTATCTGATTTCATGAGATAATTTGACCAAACAGCAAACCCAAACATTCTCCAGGTATTGTCAAGCTACACAGAAATCAAAAAGAAGATTTTAAAACCACAGCAATTCAGAGGTAAGTCATAATCCCCTACATACTAAGCAGACAAACAGGAGTCCTATTTGAGTGAGAACTAAAAAGTTAGGATTCAGTTATCCAGCTATATTAATGAATTTAACTTTGTACTGTTTATTTATGAGGTGAAAAATCACCTACATCTGAGTATCAGTATACCAGTGAAGCATACAGGAATTGTCGCTTCCAAAGGTTCTACCAATACAATCAATCTTGCCTGCGCAGCTATAGCTGTGGAGTCTTCTTTTAGACTTAGTTACCCCTGTTCTATCCAGTCCCAGAACGGGACTTTGAAATGAAAACACTGTAAATATAACCAGGTCAGCACAAGATCACGGAGGGTAATCTGGAGTTTTCAGGGTGTTGACTCATAACCTTTTAAAGCTATTTATTCCAGGACAAAATACAGTACAAATGGTCATCAATGGAAGTGACTGCAGAGCTTACATGCTGACTTATGCTTACCTTGCACAAATATAAGAGGCAACAGTGAATGTCAGCAAGGGAGAATATAATCCCGAGGAATTTATTTCTTTCTATCTTGCAGTCACCTTTAGGCATGTATATTTTTTGAACTGTCTATGACTAACATTAGAGACAGATGTTTTTTCTACAAGCTATTTAAACTAGAGATCTTACACACAAAAAAAACCAAACCAAAAACTACCAAAAAAAAAAAAAACCAACCAAAAAAAAAAGGTGCATGCCTTAATAATTTTCATTTATCTTTTGAAAATACTTCTTAACATAATGTTTTTTGTATTTCTATAGAAGTAAAATGCTGATAGTGTGATTAGATAGTTATTTTGTCATTAAAATGATCCCAGTAATAGGATGAATAATGCTAACTGGATACCTGAGACAGCTTTGATCTGAAGAGCCTCTTGCCTACATAGAGATATGAGAAGAGGAATAACAACAGACAAATTGCATACCATTTATACAAATAAAATGATATCTATATATCTCTATATTATAAAAATATAAAAGAAAAAAATTATAAAAATTATCTGTAAACCAAATAGCCAAAGTGAGTTTTAGATACAATCTGACAGTGGGTAGGAGTTTCACAAGGATATATATTTGTGACTAGGAAGAATTTTTATGTTAAAATCTGATTAATGTAAGTGCTTATGAGCACTGGCAGAGTGGAAGCAAATGAGAGTAATACGGGAAAAGACCAAGCAAATAGGGGTCTGAGAACTTATATCAGTGGAAAGCACCATAGAGACGAGAATTTAAACTTCATTAAGCAGAGGTTAGTTGTGCAGAAACTGAAGAAAGATAAAATAGGAGTATGATCTTGTGATAATCAATATGAATGAGGAGAAAGACAGACAGCTGCACAAAGACAGTACCTTGGAAATACTGAGGGAGAGAGCGATGAGACTTAGATATGACTTGGAAGTGAGTTACGAAGTCACTAACACAGAATGGAAATTATTGCTCAAATCCATGCTGTCCCTCCCATTGGGATTCACTGCCAACAGTCACAGGAGTACAATGAAGCCTTCAGCAGACAGATTAGAACTCAGTTTAAGTAAGACAACATCATAAATATGATAGAAGGTGCTTTTCAAAAGGGCAGACTCATGAAGTCAGTAGTGGAGACTGCTGAAAGACATAACTTTTAAGTACATCACACGCTCTTAAATACACGACCCCAGATGCCTATGGGAAATCATAATTAAAATGTGGTCTTTCAGATCTTTCACTCACATAGACTACTTTGATTCCACAGACTTACACATTGATGATGTACATTTGTCTCTATACTACGAATTTGAAATAAGGTAATATGGTCTTTAAATGGTCAGAAAAATCAGAATTTTTCACTTTTAGGGAAAAATGCACAAGAAAGAATGAGTCGCTGGATTTCACAAGATGATTTTGGGTTACCTCCCCCCCCCCCCATCCCTGAGTCACCCAGTTCAAGCTGAACTGAACTAGCAAAACTTTGAAGAGTACATCATGTGTTGAAGAACAGTGTAAACGCTTGTAGCTGAGAAAGAGTCTCCCAATCTCCATAAATTTAGATAAAGTAGTTTTCAGCTAGATAAGTAACTTTTTTTTCAAATACAGACATCAATAATCCATTCTGGTTAAAGAGAATGATGGGATAGTATCCATTCATTATTTTTATTTTGGTAATATTTTAAGAAGTATTAGAAGTCACAGGAACATGAAGTTGCAGATCCCACTTCCCCTTACAGTTACAGTCTCTTTCAAGAGGTCTAGAAGACTGTATTTTTATATTCATATTACTGTTGGCTTATGCTAGTACCTAGGAGAATTAGATGATTTTTTTTTTTTTGTGTTGCCAAATCATCCCATATGTTCTCAGCTGTGAGGAACCCTTAGTCAATGACCATCAATGAAGATGCTAACTTAGTAGTTTTGTCCAGTGTCATCTCAGAGTCTCCAGAAAAAAGAACAAGATGGAATTTAGTTCTCTGCCTCCCTAAGGAGGAAATCTGCTTTCCTCAGTTAGCAACCACTTCTCCTCCTCCTGAAGATCTGCCTAACTCCTGAAGCTAATGAGGATGAGGTTTAACAAGCTCAGGCTGTTACCATAGAATCCTAATTTATTTATGGGACATGCTAATAGTGCAGTGGATGAAAATAAATAAATTTTAAATAATAATATATCATGTGAGAGTACTGGCAGTTTCAGAAACTTTAATCAAAAATCACCTCTATCATATCAGCAAATGTATTAAGTTCTTTAACAGGGATAAACCATCATATTTTGCCCTGGTTCCTTTCTTATAAACGGCAAAATAATTTGTTTTGAAACTCTGTAAGACAAAACAAAATTCTGTGTGAGCACTGTAAGCACTAAAGCTGGCGCACCACAGATTTGTATCCTATATTCCCTGAACACCATCACTTCTGTATCTTTGCTCAGTTTTTCATTCAGACTGCAGCCTTCATGAATGTTGAAGAAATTTCATACTTATGAGACCTATAATTCTCTGGAAAGATGGAGGCTTGCCTGAAATTAGCCAAGGTACTCAGAAAAGGGAGCAGCATTTACAGATGGAGTCTGACCACTTTTTTTTTTTTTTAGTTATTCTGTTAAGAAAATAAGAGAATAAAATCATTATATTAATGAAACCGGTACAATACAACCAAAGCCAGTGTGTGGACTATTTCAGACTAAACTGTTAGTGTGGACAAGACTTAACTGATTCAATAGAAGGTCAAATACTAGGAATTATGGGACATTGAGGACTGACAGACAACTAGAAATACAAACTAATTAACTTCAATTAATAATTAATAATTAATACTCCCCATGCATCAATTCACAGACACACAGAAAAAGCTCATAAAACAAACAGACTAAACTTTGATTACAACCAAAGTACAATTTGCACTGATGTTTATGAGAGCTTTGGCTAAAAAAAATCAGTTTAGATGACAGAGTTTAGTGAGTCTTGTTTGCAAATCTTAGAGAGTAAGATAGTCATTTCCTTATTCAAATTGCTATAAAATAGTGGTAACTGCATTTGAAAAAGGGTAGTAAAGCTGTTGCAATATTTAATCTTGAACATAGAATCCTGCTTCGTAGAAGAACATACCACAAATAAGTGTATAAGTGTTTTGGTTTGGGGCTTTGGTGTGGGGTTTCCTTTTTTTTTTAATATTGGAAGATCGACTTTAGTTCTTGTAAAAACTGATAAATATGAATGTGAAGATGAATAAAATATAAGGTCATCAACAACTCACCCTATTTGATGAACTTTGGTCATGTAATAGGGTTTGCATTTGTTTCTCAGATATGACTGGAGATGGAATTCAAGATAAGATATTAATCATAATTAAACTAACTATGACAGGTCTATGCTGACAAATTCTTAACGACCACAAAGAATGCTTAGCCATAATGAACTGCTTCATTCATTAATTTCCTCATTAAGAGGGCCTCCACTTAATAAGTTCAGTAAAAAGTTGATATAATATTGTATTTGTGTTCTCTTTTTTATCAACTTCCACTCAGTGGTATATTATTTGGAAAATGAAACAAATCATTTAAAACATATAATTGCTTGTATATATTCATATAGTAATTCCCTAAGCAATGCTGCGCTTATAAGTTGTCAGTGTGCATATTAATTTGTCATACCCACCAGCCTCATGTTCATTTATTTACTACTAGCCATTGAGAAGCAGATTAAAAAGGATATGCTGCCTCTCTTTCGAAAGTTTTATTAAGGCCAAGTAGGCCAAACAGTATATTCCAATTGAATGCTGCTGTTTGACAGGACTTGAACATTACTAATTACAGTTCTAAGTGACTTAATATGTTTGTATGCATGATTATTTATGAATACATGTTAAGTGTCACATTAAATAATACTTTATCATTTCAATATTAAAACGTATTAATTGTTCATTATCTACAGGTTCATATGAACTTGTTGAATACCATTAATTTACCGAAATATATGTCATGTTGGCAAAAACTGATGATGGCCCCACGCAGAATAAGCAAAAATGAACTTGAAATAAGTCTTTCTTTTCAGCTGTCTTCTCTTTTTTCCTCCTTCTCCCTACCAAACCAGACCTTCCTCAATACCTCTATCACTACTATGCAGAGAAGTTAGTAGTTAAATTTCTGTTTTCCAAAACAATAGCAGTACACACACACACAACGCTGCACATAAGGAACAGAAGCATATTGTTCCTGCCTTTCTCAGCAACTTTTCAGAATCACAGAATCATTGAGGCTTCTTGAAATCATCTTGTGCAACCCTCTGCTCAAGCAGGGCCACAACCTATAGAAGGTTGTCCAGGACTGCATATAGTTGGGTATGGAGTATCTACACAGAATAGAACTCCACGACCTCACGAGGTAACCTCAGCCAGTATTTCACCACCCTCACGATACAAAATATTTTCTTCTGTTCATATGAAATTTCATGTTTTTTTTAATTTGTGCCCATTACCTCGTGTCCTGTCAGTGAGTACCAGTAAGAAGAGTCTGGCTCCCTCTTCATTCCCTCCCATCAGGCATTTACACACATGAGATCTCCCTGAGCCTTCTGCTCCCAGGCTGGAGTATCCCAGCTCTTTCAGGCTCTCCTCATATGAAAGATGCTCCAGTTCCTTTACTCTCTTTGTGGCCCTGCACTGGGCTCGCTTCAGTATGTCCATATCTTTCCTTTACTCTTGAGCCAGATCTTCACCTAACACTCCCGATATATTTCACCAGTGCTGCTTGGAGAGGAAGGATCACTTCAGTCTGCTGACAGACTCTGCCTATTTCAGCTCCCAGGGCTGTTGGCTCATGTTCAACTTGGTGTCTGTCAGGACCCTTTGGTCCTTTTCTGCAAATATGCTTTCCAACAGAACGGCCCTCAGCATGTACTGGTGCATGGGGCTGTGCCTTCAAAAACCCAAATCTTTGCATTACCCCTATTGCACTTTGGGAGATTCTTCCCCTCTTGTTTCTCCAGCATGTTGAGGTCCATCCGGTAAACTTGCTATTCCCCCCAGTTTTGTCTCATCTGCAAACTTGCTGAGGATGCACTCTGTCTCTGTGTCCAGGTCACTGGTGACATGTTAAACAGTACTTGCTCCAATATTGTCACTGAAGTAAACCACTAGTGATCACAACCCCCTGGGCCTAGCCATTCTCCCAGTTTTCAGTTCATCTCACTGTCGGCTTTACTATCCTGTACTTTGTCAGCTTCTTTATGAGGATGCTACAAAAGTCAGTGTGAAAGGCTGTACTAAAGTTGAGGAAAAAACCATTCAGTGCTCTCTCCTTCTCCACCAAGGTAGCCACCTCAATGTAGAAGGCTCTTAGGTTTCCTTGAAAGTTGAAAGGATGCCCAAGAAATGAGGTAACCCTCTGCTGCTATTTGCACTTGCAGCAGAAAAAAATGTGATAGCAAAAAACCAGTTGTATCTTGATCCTTGTATATGTCCTCTGTTCACAGTTTCTGTGAGCCTAGGGAAGAAGAATCTGAGGTTAAACTGTAAAATTGCGCAATTTAAATGCTGCTGTTAAAAGATAAGATGTCCGACAACAAATCTTCTCTGTAATCGAAAATCCTACAGCTAATCCCATATGTTCATAGAAATGTGATTGTAATGTACAGCAGAACTTGAAGAAAATTTTTCTTCTGGACCCATTCAAGAGCCCATTCAAAACCAGTTCTCTTGCTGATGAACCATTCACTAGTTAAAGGCTTAATTGCATTTTTTTTTTTCCTCAAAAGTACCACTGCTGGGAAGAAATTTTTTCTGGGAACTAAAGAGGAAGGTGATGTACACCTAGGGGCTGAGCTGACGGAGTTGAAATAAAAATATAGGGAATTGACACCTGAATCTGAAAGGCCTTTCTGAGTATTACTTACACTGTACCTTGTGAAGAGTGAAGGAGCTTCTGTCCCAGCACAGCCTCTGATGAATGAACCTTCATGTAGCTAGTGACGCTAATACTTTACAATATTCAAGTACAGCAACACCAGTTAATTCTGTATGAGAGTTCTTATGATCCATACTAAGCAACTCTTCACAACTTCGTGTATTTCTGTATCGGAATAGTGGGTGTAGACATGAAACAACTAACAGTAAAAATGTTTATAAAGGCTTTTCTACCAGAAAATGAGGAAGCCTCAAAAAACAGCCTTTCAGAAGTTATTTGGTTTGTGGCCTGAAGATAAAGGACCAGTCTTAAATGATTGACCAAGAACAGATTTGACTGAGATTTTAATTACTTTTACATACCTGAGAGAATTTATCAAGCTGATTCTATATCTTCAGCCAGCAACTACTCACAGCTGCTCCAGTAACTAACAAGAACATTGTCCTACAGTTACAAATAAAAACACACAGATTATAAATGTTTCAGGTATTTTCTCTAAATTGGAGGTCACTGCAAAAAGATGTTATGATAATAAATCTACCAAATAAACATACTCTCCTGGCACTCAGCAGGGGTCTGCTTGGGATCATTTATCTCCAGTTCATTATGCTGCCTGCATTACTCAGCTGCCTGGTTCATGCTCAATGGGCTTCAAACAACTTCTAACAACTGAAGCCTTCTTCAGCTTTGACTTACTCTCTCACTTTTTAATACAAAATTGAAAATTGCTATGGTGAATTAATGTCATTAACGCCATAATTCAGTGTTCCTTATTTATATGGTACTGTGAATGTTCAACTTCTTCAAAGCGGCAAGCTTCCATTTGAGCATCGTTACATTCACTTTTATTTATGAATAACAGGTATTTATGAATAAAAGGTATGTGATGCACCCTTGGGAGATATATATAGATAGTTGTGAAATTATTGTCTTAAAATTATAAAAGATGCAATATTTTATTTTAAAATATTTATTTTATGTACAAAGATGAACAAAATACCATCATGTTGAAATAAAACTCTGAACAAGTAAAGAATTATTTGCATGTATTCGTAATTTATTGATATATAAGAGGTCTTAAAAATCCACAGAATTATGATTCAGATCATGTATTCCTGGAACATGACGAGGACATATTTCAACCAAAAGGTGTCAAAGGTATCTGTGTATTGGGTATTCATGTCACAGTTTTGTTAGCAGTGGGGATACACAGACAGCTTCTGTGAGAAGCTGCTAGAAGCTTCCCCCATGTCCAATAGAGTCAATGCCAGCCAGCTCCAAGAAGGACCCATCAGTGGTAGTTGCACCGCCACTGGGAAAACATATTTGAGAAGCAGAAAGAGTTCCTGCACAGGAGCAACTGCAGCCAAAAAGAAGTGTGAGAATATGTGAGAGAAGTAGCCCTGAAGACACCCAGGTCAGTGCAGAAGGAGGGCAGGAAGTGCTTTAGGCTCCAGAGCAGAGATTCCCCTGCAGCCTGTGGTGATGCAGACCATGGTAAGGCTGTGCCCCTGCAGTCTATGGAGGTCTAAGTTAGAGCAGATTCCACCTGTAGCCCGTGAAGGACCACACATCGGAGAAGGGGGATGCCTGAAGGAGGCTGTGAATAATAGTGCTGACAAGTCTGAGAAATAAAAGTGATGTGAAAAAGGGCTTTGAAAAGAACCAGGCCCCCACCCGTTTTCATTAAGAATATCCAGTTAGCATAATCTCTCTCAGTAGTTTGACTATATCATGATCCTCCCATGAAATTAATATTTGAACCTTCCACTTCTGTTACCTTTCTAAAAATACATGAAAATGAACAACATAAAATAGTAAAACTATTTTCTTTTTTAAAATTTATCTGAAGATCAGTTACTGCAACCTGTAAGCTGTTCATGAGCACTGTGTCCTTCCTGGAAGGACCCAAAACCACCCACACGCAAAGCTGCAGATAAATGAATAGACTTACAGAGGAAAACTCCACTCATGCTTTTGAACACTTATTTAATAGTATTGAATTGAATATTTAATAGTATACCAAGAGGAAAGAGCCCCAACAAGCAGATGAAGAAAGATACCTGAAGAAGAGACAAAGACAGTGGAGGAAGGAAGCAGAAATAAGAAGCTACATCTGTAGCTGAGGAAGAAAGTGTGAGGATATGAGTTTTGATACAGTAAGTGCAATTGTCTCCTGGCTTTTAACAGAGCTTTGTTGAGCTGTGGTCAATGGAAATGTGTTTAAAATAAAAAATGTATGTTATTAAAGAGATCACAAAATTTAGGCCAGATTTTAAAACACATTTGGGCTGCAAACATGAAACTTCCTCTTGTACTCGGCATGCTGGGAAAAGCAGAAGTTAAAACATGTGGATGTATACATAATAGTATTGTTTCTTAAAGTGTACTTCCTTGCTAAGGTAAATTTGGTATCAAGAAATATAGAAAAGGTTAATATCTGTCAAGAGGCTCTCTCAGTTTTGGCACTTCTTTAGCCAATGTGAAGACACAAATCATTAGACTTTTCTAATAGTGTTACCTGAGATAATAAATTTATTTCAATAAAATGTAACTGACACACATTTAATAGAACATCAACATCTTAAAATATTTTTAAAATTATCTTCAAAAGCATATTTTCTCAGGCTGTAGTAAAGCCAGTTTACTGTGGAGATGCCTTTGAATAACAGAACAATTCACTGCTGTGGTGCGTTGGTTTACACAATTATCCCCCTAACGACTAAGCAATTCAGCAAGAAATTTTGAAATTGCAACAATGATTCACTCCCAAGAGGTTTTATATTCCACTGTGCACTAAGAAATTAATTTGCATGGGATTAAGAAAGACTATATAAGAGAGTACTCATGGTAATGATAGATAAGGTAAACCAAAAATGGAAGAGACAAAACCTATGAAACATTATTAGACATGTGAATTAGTCACTCATAGTCAAGAAGCCAATCCAGATGTTCTCATGATTCACTGATTTGTCTTTATTATGTGATTTATTATTTTTTTTTAGAGGCAATACGCCTTCAAAATCAAGATCTGTTTGTTTGTTTTTTTTTTCTCATTCATATAATTTTTCAGAGTTGCTTCTTCTCAGAAAAAAATACCACAGCACTGTTGTAGCTGTGACAGCAGTTGAATAATATATTGTGTGGTTTAAGGCCTGCCACGCAGCCCACTCATTGCCTCCCCCCACCCCGGCTCCCGGAGGGATGGGGAGGAGAATCAAAAGAATACAACTCCCACGGGTTGAGATAAGAACAGTCTATTAACTAAGGTGTAACACAAATCACTGCTGCTACCACCAACAATAATAATGATAAAGGAAATAACAAGGAAAGAGAATACAACTGACCAATGTAGATATAAGAGAATAATATAATATGACTGATATAAGGGAATAATACTGACCGATACCCAGCCCCACCCCAGCAGAATCTCCAGCCCTTCTGGGTAACTGCCCGTTACATCCTGGGCATGACGTG